>MNPL01000034.1:0-17902 GCA_002081605.1 Tropilaelaps mercedesae
TATATATATATATATATATATATATATTTGTGAGTTTAAATAACGTGAAACAGGTAGAAAGTCTCTACCTTCATGACATAGTCTGTTATGGTTAATTATCGACGTGGCAATAGTTGCGTGTGTGCACATGTTCTTATGTATGCGTGATTAGCTGGGACCACGTTTATTGGATTTTGGATATGCATTTGCGTAAGAGTATGTATCAATGGCCAAGAAAGTATCGCTGTCTGGATTCGCTCATCGAATTCCCGGACGTCGATTTGTGCGCCCATATAAGAGAGAAACCATGACCACGATTATGCGATGCTTTTCTTGCGATAAGTATTTAACTGTGGTGAGAGCGTTTTAAAGATCGTGCTAGATTTTCAGACATTCATACAGTCACCTCTGTTTGAGACATTGTTTGTTGAAAAGTTGACGTAACGACTGTTTCATTTATCGGCACAGAATTGGTGTCCACTGTAGGTTAATTTTTATTATTTTAAGTCCGCTTTTAAAACCGCATGGAAACCAGGATGTGTAAGATATTTCGTTTGGGTCTGTTTTAAAATAACAATCATAAGTAGGGCTTAGTGCAATGTTTCAGTAAAAAGCAAGCGCCTATTGGATTTTTGTACAAAACCTGAAAACACGGGTATTCTTAAAAGGGTATTCAATCTGTTCTGAATTCGATGTGAGGACTGATTTGCAATTGTTTTTATTCGAGGACCCACTTTAATTATATAAAGATATAAGAAAAGAAAACCGTCGTCAGGAACCAAATCCTCGCTTGACCGGCTAGACAGTCTCGTTGACTTGGAATCTTTGTTCCAATTATTCCAGATCCAATTACTCTCTTATTTAACCTCTCGCTTGAGTCCAAGAAGTTCATAGCTTTAGCAAAGCTTTTCTAACAAAATCTCACCCGTGGGAGTGCCATTTTGGAACAAATCCGAATAAAGTCCATATGCATCTAATACACAATGCTTGCGCTACTATTTTGAAATAACTAAAAATGGAATGATAACGACCAGCAGAGATATATGACAATCGAGACGGGTCGTGATCGTTTCCATTTTCAGTCTCAGGTCATCCCCATCCATTTCAGAACTGTACGGTAAACATCTGAGTACATGTTAGAACGCAATGACTAAGAAATCTGGTACGGACTTTATGTGCTTTACTCTTAGTCGCTCAGTGAACCTTAGCAGAGGCTTGATTGAGATAGCAAGTGACCTCCTTTAAAAAAGCACAAAATTAATTCCAGAAAAGAATACCATAGTTTCGGTTCTCACGGGTGATTTGTAATTGTACCGCTTTCGTTTGAAACACAAGCACATATGGTTCACTGCCTACTTTTTCGGGCTAATGAGAGAGACAGAAAATTTCGTCACATGTCATATCCCCTTCAAAAAGTACAAGAGCAGGAGAGGTGCAACATTTCGAATAATACCAAAGAATTAAAACCCCCCAGTCAAACATGAATGGAAAACATGAAACACGCACACTTACTGTGGTGTTGCATTTTCACGTAACCTTTACCCCATAGACTGTATCGCAAGTGCAGTAATATTTTTTGGACGAGTTACAAAATGCGAAATTAGAACCAGCGACGTTATTTATGTCAGCAAATGAAAAAATAAGCCCACTTTATAATTGGTAAGTGGTGATAATCCTCGCTAGCTGTCCTAGTTTCCTGGGGCTACGATTGGGTCGGATGTACAGCGGGAGAGAGCTGTGTGGAGATGTCCCCTAGAGAGTTTGCCAGTATCAATAATGATGTTTATAGTGGGTTCAATTTCCCTGTCAAATCCTGGCGTATCGCCAGTCGGAATAGCTGGTCATGAACAAACAGAACAATCTAGAAAAGATTTCGAAAAACGAAAGGAGCCTATTGGTGTTTTCAGATGATTTCTACACTTCAGGTGGATGTCGAAGACCCCTGGTTGGGGCTCTTGTCCAGCCTGCGGGCTCTGAACGCCGGTAAAGTTTCCAACACGAAGTCATACCGCATATGGCCGCAGCGGGAGCGCGAACCTTAGGTCACTCGATGAAAACCCCTATCGAAAGCCGGGACGTCGAAAAGTTTAGGCCAACATTGTAACAGATGGCCACAGATGGTCAATATTGTAATACACCATTGGCGACGTCGTGGATCATCTTAGATACAGTAGGGAATCGACCCTCTGATGGCAGACTAACGCGTGCGGTTTAAAACGACACCGCGCGTGACAAAAACCGCGCTTCTGTCTAAAAAGTACATGTCAGATTTCATCAGATTCTCCTAAATCTACCTGCACGTTTCCAAAAGGCATTTGGCTGCCAAAAAGAAGCTAGTGAGGAAAAATCAATAATAAGATCCTCACACTAAACCCCGTTCCGCTATTTACGTACAAGAAATAAGATTTGCCACCTGCGATGGGCTGGGGTGCATGCCCAACACAGCGATGCAGACTGGTTCAAACGTATGCAAGGAACCCTAACGTCTTAACAGGCTAACGCTATTGTGGAATGCACAAACGTAAACTAGAAGCTCAACAAGCACATGGGTTTTTCGTGGAGCTTTGAGTTGCTATGTTATTAGTAACAAACGTTTCGCATGCGTATTTAGTCTGTATCTAGTATATTACTACGCAGGGTTTAGCCAGCGGCCTCTAACCTTTTTGAAACCACCTATATGCTTAGATGATGGGAATTCATACCGCATAACCTCATCCGTAGCAATTACCTAGATTGCCAGCCGTTCTGGGTGACTGCCTACTTCGTTTGCCTGGCCTCTGCCATCGCGACCTTGCGCCTGCTGCAGTGGCATTTCATGAGTAACTATCCCGTTCCCTGTCCCGCGGCAAACCTACGGTGCGTAAGAACGAATGCACAAGCCCTTACGTGGTTTAATACTGTCGAGTGAATTGCAGCCAACGTCAGGGCGACGGGAACTACAAGTTTGCGAATCGGCGGAACGAGAGGATCCCATACTGTCGATGCACTTCCACTAACTTGTAGCATAAACAATGCCTTAGGTAATTACCGAGCGTTCAAGAGAATTCAATTCAATGTTTGATTGAAGGCTAAATGGTACACGAATATTGCGACTCCTCGGGTACAATAACCACGTGGGTATTAATTACATTTAGTTCCAAAAGCTGTACCTAGATTCCAGAGCTAAAAATCTTTAAATCTGCCGCATCTTTGCTCGCCTATGGTATTTAACGTATTTAAACGTGCCTAAGTGCGTGCAACGCACCGTACATCGGTCACGTCTTTGGCATATCATATAATAAGAGCATTTCGCTGACGGCGACCGACCCTTTATTACAGCTGAGCCGCGTAAACCAATAGACACCACGTAGATAAACATGAGTCTATAGCAGTGACCTGTATGAACATCACGGACATGATTCACTAATCAGTCTACGCCAGCTTTAGCGAGTACTGATCTCTAGGCCGCTCTGCTTGGCGCTGTCCAATCTCTTGCTAAAATACCTTGCTAGGGGGCATCTAGCTGGCCTCCTCGTTGCTGTCCTCAGAGAGGCGTGGCAGGTACGATTCCCTGCGAGCGGAACTACAAGCTGTGATAGCATTAGCCACCCCCGTTTCCTTACTCGGCCCAGTACACATCTTCCTTCCGCATGAATACGCACATGACTCTATAGGAACCGGGGCCCCTCGGCCTTCGAGGACCGACTGCATCTTCGCTTGCCACTGATCTTTGTCGTTCGACGAACAGCATTAGCCAGAAGACACTCGGCACTGTTATTTTAGCTTCCGGCACAGCCGTCGAGGGTTCTCGTGTTTTCGCTTTGTTCCCCCAATGTACCCCTATCAACGCCACGTACGGGTAGTAGATAAACACGGAGAAATATCTTCTCTACAGCTCTATAAGAGCATGTCGGTTGGAACGCACGGTTCCACGGCAGGAAAAAAACGCGTATTTTTTTGTTGAAGTGAGTAAACAACAAGCGAAATCTCGATTGTGTTACCCCTTCGCATTGTTAACTGCTTAGACAGACCGACTGCTTCCTCTCTAGAGGTGGGTTTAAGGAAGATATGTAATAAATTTTATTTTCTTATGTGAGTCTGAGAGAATTCATTGTACAAAATCTTTTTAACGAGATATCGAGTTGTTTCGTTGGGTACGACTGTGTCTCCAAGAGTTTTATAGAGATTGCATGTTCAGGACAGAGACGGCATTTCTCGAGCGAAGCGTTTTTAAACAGTAAATCCAATTTTGACCTGATCACGACCAACAGGCGATATAGGCAGATGTGGCAAATTTGAAGAAAACGCTCGCACCGGTAACGAAACAAACCCAGTTTCAAGCTCCCCTCGGGATTCGCAAGAGCCTTTGTCAAAATTATGTTTCACGTTTTTTGTTTGATTAGTACGGACTAATGTTTTAGGAAGAGAAAAAGTGCATATTCTCAATTTTCCGAATATTTCACACAGTTTGCCTACTGCTGCGCGTTCTAGGTCTGCGTTATCGCCCCGTCATGCTCATGACCAGATCCACTCCGTCAGACTTAAAGCATGTACGTTAGTTAATAGCTCGTACAAATCTCGTCGCGCTCATGATCAGATTGAAAATGATTTTCTCGTTGCTAGAGGCCGGTCACTAGGCACGAGGCATGCATAAGTTTTGCATATTGCTTTAAAAATATGTATTTATTTATGTATTTCTTTACACATCTATATGCATGATGTTTTTTCATGTTGCCTATACCGACTGCATCTGGAGTCACTGCGCTGACACCGTATAAATGATCTTGAAGCCACAACAGAACATCATCATGAGATTCAGTACGGGTCCTGATACTGTTCAAGCGTAGTGGGTGAAATAGCATCTAACAGACGTTCGCTTATTGTCCACAAGCACACAACTTAGGTGAGCTTTTGCACGAAACTGTCCTGACGCTGACATGTGTACCTTAAAATTTATAACTGTTTGTTAACACAGCTATTATTGACATGCGGATTATAAATTGATCAGATACACACTTAATCGTAAATTATTCACAGTGACTCGTATACCCATCTGGGCTGAGCGCTCGAGCAAATATCTGTATAGAGAGTTAGAACACGTATTGGATACGAGTCAAGGTCGACACGCAAGCTGGAATTTGTTTGTGCGATATCACACGTAGCAAACGTTGACGTATTTGTTAAGTGCGCTTGCCGGAAACCTAGAATGTTCGAATATTGGCGGGATGCGCAATCTATAACGAGACTTGTCCGATATGAAAGGGAGCGACTCGAATGGACAATATTCGTTAGATGCATTTACGTAGACATACACATAATCGAGTATACACGAAAATAGGCGTGCGGAGAGAATCAGCTCCCCTTAGCAATAATAAACGTGCGTGGCTCTGTTGTACAAGTATCTAATTAATTTTCTATACAGGCGTACATCCTGGTACGCAATTGTGGGGTCACAAACTAAACCTTGTCTGACCTGCGTTGCATATACATTCTAGGGTTGATTGTAATTTGGAGTTGAATTTTAGTATACTAATGATAATAATGATAATAATAGTAAAACCTCGTATTTGAGTCTCAGATTTTTTTACAACAGTGCCACTTCCTATTGCTCTCTGTGAGTTCGCCAGCTACGGCTGGATATTGTACAAAATGACGTTTTTATTAATAGGTTCGCTATAAAATGGCATGCTAATTTGTCATGACAGCTAAATAGGCTACAAGTTGAAATCCATCATGAAATCCTCACAGACACAATGTCTAGGTTGGTTACACTCTACTAAGCGGAACACATCAGACCCCCAAGCCAACTACCCGTTGATTTCCCACAGACATGGACAGATCAAGCACGACCTGGCATATGATCAACGAACATTATCTCGGTACACGATATCTGCCGAGTCGCTAATATAACAGCCCTATTTCATCTGTTACCGCCAATTTAAACTTAATACTATCGGTCACGGGGGTATGCCCAATTGATGCTCACGATAATGCTCTAGCTACAATTCAATTGATTCACTCTATCATACCTTATATCGACCCCCCTTGTTTATCACACGTTAACCAACGTAATTGTTATATAGGAGAGTAAATCTATCGAATGACAACCTATGTGGTTGTTGTAGGGTAGGATTAAATATATAGCTGTCCAATGTGCTTTATAAAGCAGTGAGTGTACTCTTGTCGATAGCATTTTCGAGTGCAGCGCCTGGAAGATTAATCGGCAATTCACTCAGTGGCATTCGTTTGTGTCAATTTCCAGCACTCACTACGACGACTGAAATGATCAATGGGATAATATTTTGTGAAAAAAGTCATTAAAGCTTGCTGGTGCATTGGAATTCAAGACTTGTTTTATTACTGAAATTGGAGAGTTGTTAAAAGTAGAGTGGCGGCATGCCGTTCTCGAGATATCAGAATATTGTATTCACATGACCGCCGCGCTTTTCGCTGCTGTACGTCGAAGGCGGTTGCGTTTATTTATTAGCCTGGAGCTTAATGTACGACAACCCTATTTATGCCCTACACAAGGCTCTAATTAATCAAACGACTGTTGTTCAGGCACCAGTTGGGTCAGACATGCAGGGTTTTATTCTTGCAATAAAGTATGGTCGTAATTGCCTCGTATGGCTTCGAAGAAACGCTCTATATTACCTCAGTCGCACCAAATGTGACCTATCCAAACCGGTGCCAAAAAATCTGCTGCGCGAACTCAGTTCCTTAATGTTCGTGACTTCATAGAATCAGTACGGTGCAAGACGGGAGTCTGGCCAGCTAAAGCCTTTGGAAATTATCGGCCATATAGACCCAATCGGGCGTCCTGAGGTCTACGCGCGACACGATTTACAGTACAACATACACGCAACAATAAAAGTTAGGTCAATATTAGGCGAAATCCTGCAAAAGTCCATAATCGACTCGATAACACGAGCTCAGTCGGACAGTAGTGGAACATTTAGCGGGTGCTCGGGCGACAGATAACTTCGTCGGCTGTACGGGATGTCACTATACGAATCTAATGTACCCCACAGCACTCCTCTTACTCAGGGACAGATCCTCTCAGTAACAGAAGGTTGTTAAAATATGATTACTTGCTTTTCTTGCTCGGTGGCCTAGGTATCTCCACCTGTGATGATACGTTGTATTGGTAATATAGAATTGCTAGCAAGTGTAATCTTCGATCTCTATCTACCACGTTATCCAGGTGTCGAACTTATGACATTCGAGATAGCGACCTTGTGAATCACTACTCTTAATTATTTGCGCGGAGACATGTGCGAAGCATCCGGTGTTGTTTTACAATTAGTCATTTTTTTGCAATTTGTTCAAAGAAAATACGCTACTTCCTTTTTGAATGAGTTTGCCGAGTGAGTTATTTGCCCAATTCCGCAGTGGCGCCACACGGCTAGTTACTTAGGATAACTACATGTGGTGGCACCGTTCGATGCACGTACCCCATTGCACTACATGCAGAATGGCCTGAAAAAAGTTAAGCTAGTAAACATTGCTCGTCAAACCAGTGAAGGTGTGACTTATGTGCTTCCGATCGTATAGCTTACCAAAATGCTTATTTATCTTAATGGCTGAATATCTTATGGCCATTTCTGACAGGTTCACGGTTGGCCGCATTGGAGTGGTATATTGATCGATTCAGCCTACGTGATCGCTTTCTCTAGCATAGAATGGCCGAGTGCTACTGCATCTTGATAAAGAAGCTGAGACGGGCAATTATGAAAGACACGAAGCGTTGTTGTCACGGTGTAATATATTTTCCCCGCGTGTTATCACATCACAGAGCGTTTTGTTCGAATCGACAGCAGGTGGAGCTTGTAGTAGACATTGTATATATATATATATACATGTAACAGAAGTAAAAACTGTGAAAGATGTAAACGATCAAGATTTGCCATGTCGGGACACATACTTAAACATATTTTTTCCGTGTTTCACTCATGTGACATACATTTGTACCTTGTCTTTCACTATTTGTTCAATATTCCTATCGTGTACACCGGGCAAGTAAGCTTATGCTATGTTGAGAAGTTAAAATTATTTTTAACTGCTCAAAATAGCTTGGTCGATAAAAAAATATATATACGTATAGAAGAAATAAATGCTTTAGAAACGTCATTCTAATACCCCGACTAATCGCGTTATTACATTATTTTTAGTGATAAGCACGAAAGTGCGGGTATCTCAATAGACGATGTACCATAAAAATATACAACTGATATTTTCATTATAATTACTCGGCATCCAAGTTACTACCATCCGAACAGGACTGCTCTTCGGTCTTACTGGCAACTTACAGATAAACTGTTCTGTCCTCTCCTGCAGTGTTGGTCTGCGCGAATGGTTCTTTATTTCTTTCTATAAATTTTTGGAAATTTACTCATAAGAGCGACACGAGTTTCATATTGAAGAAGATTCGATTAGATAAGATACGAATGTCTGTTATTAAACTCGTACACAAGAAAGCTCTGGAAGAAAGAATATATATATATATATATATATATATATATTTCGTGATCGGCTACATTTAAAATGATAAAGTCAGTGGAATGGTTAATGATTAAAAATCATATAACAAGAAAAAAAATAATAATAGAAACATATTGTGCGCGTCTTTCCTATGTGTTGAGGGTAAGACAGCACACACAATTCAACTTTTTTGTAAGGGTGGTGGCGACGGCGGGGGTCAATGGAGACAAATCAGTAAGTACTGCACTCAGTCACTTGGACTACGTATTTGCTTACATTAAGCGGGTACTTTTACGATGGTTGTGTCAAGATGCTAGTACACGTGGGCGCGATCGAACAATTAGACAATAGCAAACGCTCGTGATGCAGAGGAATAGCCTTTTGTCTCAATCGACCAATTGAGCCTACACTTTGGTGACAGACCCTTTCGAGCATTTTGCTGATGCTGATTTGCCGATGAGTCGCGCCATCGGCGGGAAGCCGTAAAGGGAGTAATCTCTAAATCGATAACTTCACGGAGGAAGGCAGCTTCTCGCCAAACAAAACCAGAAAATTTCGAACCATAACAACAGGTTAGCCCTTTTGCTTTTCACATGCTCGGACACCTACTGAGAATTCTAGTAACCAAACTTCTCAATATCGAAGGATACCCAAGGCAGTGTTATATTTAGTAAATCAATCGCGATATTCTGGCAGTACAAGCATTGACCAAGGAGGAAACTAAACACGTCCCGACAATACAATTAGCAAGCGATTTAACAGCGCGTTTATATTGTAAATTTTTGAACAAAGGAGTATGAATGGACGTCCTGAAAAATAGTTGGACTCCTTTGGAGCCGTTAGGAGGAGCAGTTATAAAACGATCGGTAAAGTGTGTTAAGTGTGTAAAGACCATTTTTCAATTTGTGTTAAAGGAGTATTAGACCCATACGGTAACTTCGGCGGACTTTCAGTTTTCAGTGTCTAGCGTAAAAGCGGTCGAAATATTCGATTTTGTCAATTTTGTATCTCTACGATAGAACGAAGGACACTTGAAGGATACGTATTTCTACCACACTTTACAGTGTATACTGCGCGTTTAGAAATATTTAGAAAGAAGTCGAGAAGCGTCAAATATTTTTATAGCGAGTGAGCAAGAAAGGATTGGTTAGCTCACAATGCATGATTAAATCTCCGTCAAATGTATTTCTAACAATAAATTTTTGCGAGCTGCATGGCAAAAGTTACCGTGCTATTGAAAAGCGGTTATTACTCAAATCAATGGCGGCAGCTACTGGCGCGCAAAGCGACGTTGTTTCTCTTCGTATATTTGTCAGTGTCTACTTGTAGTGATAAATGAAATGACAGATAGCCTATTGGGAGAAGCGAGTAGCAATGAATACATCACATCTAGACGGAGATATCTAATTTAGAAAAGTTTGGAGTTAGCCTTGTATCTCTGCTTCTGCCACATAGTCTTGGACATCAAACATCAACTTAGTCAGCCTGTGGTTGAAATTGACAAAAATGCATCCAGGATCCTAGTACGATTTTACCTATATGAGATTCACAATGACGTGCCATGTGTTTTCTGTATATTATTATAGAATGTTGGGTGCATGCGAGTGAGCAGTCCTTGGGATCCTGTAGTTAGTTTTCATCTCCCACGCACTCGCGCCGCATCATTGTCAAGTGGGTGCTTTTGCTGTGGAAGAATACCTTAACTCTCTCGGCTATTTGCATGTGTTCCCTTGTGCAATGTATGTGCGATAACTCCTTCTCGAGCTAACCTAAACATGGAGCTGGTGTGCTGCTAGCACACCATCGCTTTCTGCTAACAATTTGATAGATGAGAAGCGATGACTAGTTGCCTAGCTTGGTAGACAACGCCTGGATTTCCTCAATAAACTTCAATTTCTTCACTACATGTGCAACGCCCTACCGGCAATCGATCTGCTGCCAGGTAACGTGAAGAATGTCCATTGTTCGACTAGATTGTGTTCTATAATATGTTCACGCCAAAGTGACTCGTTCCACAACTTGTAGGACAGTCGGGGCATCGACAAATGAAATTATACCAAAATCGAGTTTGAACGAGCTCGTTCAAGACCTGCACCCGTTCGGATTTCTCTTAGCCCCACCCCCCATCAACCTCTCTGTTGAAAAGTCGAATACCTCGCTCGTTCTCTGCCACGAAATCAGAAATCGTTTAGACGTTGAACCCAATAGATTTTTATTGGAAAGATGCACTTGTTAGTGCAGTGTACGACATACTGTCGCTGTTAGGTTCTGGTGCCAATGCACGATTTCGGCCCATGCTGGTGTTGTAACGTACGCTCAAGATCCTAACAATGCTTGGTTAGCACTTTCACCGTCGAGTTGGTGGATTCGAATCCTTTTGTTAGACACCGTTGATTAATTTAGGTATTTTCTACAAAAAACAGTGACTTGACTGAGTGCGGCCTAGTCTGTGACAAGACTGAAATCATCATCGTCCTTATCACCAACGCACACCCAACTCATCTGAAAGCAGAAGCTGAGTCGCAAGTCCCGCCCAAAAAGCGGTTTCCTTTCTGGTCAGACTGATTCATCAGACGTGAAATATAATACATAGATTATAATTGCTGATAAATCTAGCCGAGAACGATGCTCGGGTTCGGCGGGGCAGCGGAATTTAATTTTGAGGACTCCGCGACGGTGCGGAGGTGACGAGTGATCCTGGTTACCATGACCCACGGAGAAAAACGCGACAATTACTGTGTCAACAAAATTGGCCATCGAGCGAAATATACGCATCACGTAGGTCCGAGTGTTGTCAATACGCGCTACTGCGTACCCGGCTCACTTCACCGGAGTAAGATGATTCGCTAGTTACTAAACGAAGTGTACATTAAGTTTAGGCACAGTTGTTTTAATCATTGGGGAATTGCCGAACAGCGGACGCAGTCAACTGCATTGGCAATTGCGTTCGCAAACGGTGTGGGACCATTTTGCTTGGCACTGCTACAAGTTTAAGTTGACGAGAGGTAGGTGCAGGCTGTCTGTGTTTAAAACAATACAGCGCATGTTCCCTTTATTGAAAAAAAGGAGCCCATAAGGTTTTTGTTTTCAGTGGAATTTATTTAAAAGCGACCAAAACTGTAAAACTCACGAATCATAGCCGTAAGCAATGACGCAGTAGGCTATGACCATCTCTCTTGTTATCGCTCATTTCATTAATCTAGCCACTTGCAAAATATCATATCTAATAGAATGCGATACATCTCCCTCGCTCCTCTGGGATTGCGCAAGGCAGCATAAATGATAGATTTATCTACCATCAGGGCGAACAATCCAGGTTCTCTTTTTTCTTTACTTATTACTTACGGGCGCGTCTTGATACGAAGGATTCGTGAAGAGCTATAAAGTGTCGTTTGTCAGACTTTGGAAACAAATGGCAACAGACAGGGGCACTCATCGAGTCTGTTTAGCGTACACTAAACTCGCTATAGTGGAACGCTAACAGACAAGACGTCTCTGGAGTGGATCTACTTGGCGGCGTATCGGCATACCCAAGTGTCCTGGTGTGAGGTCCCTGCCCATATCAATTGTAAAGCACTCGCGTATTTTATCTGCTCTCATCTACTTTAAGAATTCGTGCTTCTCGCCGATCGTTCCCAGCAACTCCGTCCCCTTTCTTCACCTACCTCGTGATCTCTCTCTCCCTTTCTCTCTCTCTCTCTACTTAGTGCGCGCGATAGAATCGCTTTAGACCAAACACTTGATAGCACAACTGTCGTACAACAAACGTCAACGTTATTCCACTCCATAGTAGGTAGTAGTTTTCTGGCCTTTAGCCCGTATCTAGTTGACGTGAGCCTGTTCCCAGCCACTCGGGGAAAAAACGAATTGCCAGCCCAAAGTTCAAGTGTGCAACTTTGAGTATAACGGTACAGCCTTGCGTCCATGTTGATAGATGTATAGGAGTGTAGCGCGGTGGGCAGACATCGGACGAGTCCAACATGATTGATTGTGTCTCGTAGCCGGTTTCGACTACGAGAGTTTGGCATTTTGGGAGAGTGATGGGAAATTTTTAATCCTAGCGGCAGGTAATAAATGTATTTCGATTAAAATGAGCGTACATCTGCACTGGCACCCGAGACGGCTTAACACAATAACGTGTGTGTCACACCTGTAGGGTACAGTAAATGTTTAAGTTCGAAATTCCAAGTTTTGGATACAAAATACTATAATAGATTTTTCCGTCCTCAACTCTTACAGAAAAATTGCTCCCTATCGTACCTCAAATGTGCAGCCTTGCCTCTTTCGGTAACTTAGACCTTTATTTAGTTTTATTATGTCGAATAGATGACCAAAACGTATATCACAGTATCGAACTTGCGGCTTTCCGTAAAAATCCGATATCGAATGCTTTTCCTAGGTAAAAATTGAACAGAATCTATTTCTCATAAATGCTCAATCGTTCGCGGATCTGAGAGGCTTATTACTGCGTGTTTTTCTCTCTTGTCTGCAATGCACGACTCGACATTTATTTATTGTGACTCAACATTTATTGTGAGTTTTTCTAAATCGACTTCAATTTAAATCTCACCTGACCTCTGATAACCCAAACAGAATATATTACTTGCCTTTTACTTCAGCCAACAATTATTGCATAATTGATCCTTACTTTGAGATTCTAAGCTCATGCCGAGCAACCAGAACAAATCAACGAAACAAACAAAGAATGCGACATGCTTCTATGTATCCCAGCAGCAAAATCCGTGATATCCATAATCGTGTAATGGCGACCAGTCCTCAGGCTGCAGCGACGTCTGGGTCGTAACTCTGTAGTATCTGGCAGCTAGGTAGCAGACTCAAGTGATCCATCGACATCGGCACTCAGCCTAATTGAATTGTTCACGTTAGGTTCGTCGACCCAAAAGGCATAGAGACAAGCGGTTTAAGGACTCGGTTGAAAAATATCTGATTGAAAAAGGCGTCAGTACCATGAGTGCTCCCACCGGGAGCGAAAGTGCCAACAAAAATGTCAGGCAGGTTCTTAAGTATAGCGTCTTGCATACGGCATCCGCTCTAACGTGTCGCTGAGAGGCTTCAACAACGGTAGAACAATGCGTTAGCACTTTTCTACGGCCCTCGACTGTTCACGATCGCACTGGTAAGTTATAGCTACATGGTCAGTATTGTCCTCTCTTTAAAGCGTTGAGATGCAATGCTTTGGCTTAACAGGATTCGCGGCAATTGCAAAGTCGTGTAGACAAAGTGCGGCACTCCTACGCCGCAGCTATAACGGGATAACTATCAAAAAGAAAGGAAAGATTTATGATTGTGTTGTGGCTTGGATAACGATTTACATGATCGCATATCAAGGACCGCGTGTCCTTGCGATGCGTAGCCGCGTCGCTGTATCTATATGTGCAGCTTTCGCAGTCGTATTGTCATGGATTTTGCTTGTTTACCTTACCCAAACCTGCTCCCTAGAGAGTTCATTCTGACTCTGATTTTATGGCAGCAATATCAGTCTTCGATGAGCGAGTGGATGTACACGGTTAAATGAGATTGTAGTTGCGGTAGTAGCAATATCGAATCTTACCGATGAAGAAGGAGTTCGTGCGAGGAGGTGCAAATGTTAGACGAGGCCCTGCATGAAGGAAGGGAGGAAAACCGGAAGCACAGGTGCGTGTATCGATATTACATAGATGAACCTTCCCATCTCCTGTAAACGACGTTTGTTGACGTATCCAGAATCCTGAAGAGTGGGACAGTTGTGAAACCCAGCTGCTATCGGCAACTGACGTTTACTGCTGTCATACTGCTCTTTACTGAGTAAATACAATCTAGAAACCCCCACAGGTAGTATGAGGTCAACATAGTGCTTTTCGGGGTAGAACGAGGCGCTACTTACAACATATCATCTATAAAGATGAAAAACAGCCATCTACGAAAAAATTCCGTTGGTAACAAACTGGGCGACAGTGAACGGACGTGCCTGTGTTACACTAAATAATCTCTCGATTGTGAAGCCGCTACCTTATTCATGCTTCAAAACATCACTGGTAGATGGTAATGGCCGCACTTGATTGCAAGCTTTTAAACCAGCGACGCGTCTACGACTCAAGCGATGTGTTCTACGGCGTACACGTATATTAATGCCAATAGAACCCGTTCGTTCTGTATGCTCGCACAAGAACATTAACTCCAGGATTAGCATTTGTTTGATCAGTCGACCTGGTTACGTCGAGGTGCTTTAAGCCATGCCTTACTTGCACGTTGTGGCTAGACCCTCAACGCATATCGCAGAGCTAATCCATATTGGGCTTCCCCTCCGCGAAGCTCAGTATTAGACAATCTAACTTACGCGGCGGGTCTACTGTCGCCGCCGTCATTACGCAAAATCATCAACCGTTTATGTCGGCTTCCGACAATGAAATTTGCTGGTGCCACACTAGTAAATATGGTTCTTTTGTATCATTCTCATCACGTCGGAGGAACCACGTGAGCGCGGCGCGTCCAGCCAAATGAACCAACAGCGGCTCGGATGAAAACGGCATAGAGCTTAGGGGCAAGCGAACCTTGAACACCGTACGCCCTACCTGAACTTCCACCATTCGTGCTGAACATTGCGGTACGCCCCGTCCAGAAGCTCAGGTAATACCACAGAATCCCGTCTGCCTTCTTCGTTTCTTCGTCGTAGGCCACCAGCCCTCCTATCTAATCGCCTTTGGCCGGGGAATACTCATCTGCGTCGAGATCTTAACTACCTTCGGGTGTACTCTCGGAATTGGATCTAAAAATCTTCAATGGAACGGTTTGATGACATTATACGTTTTGATCTGTGAGGGCAGATTTCATACATGTACTTTAAAAGCCAAGCCCGCCGTTCAATTTAGTTCATTTCATTCTCCATTTGAAGGAATAGCTGCATCCAGGGTATGTCTAGACCAAGGCGTTCTCCCGGAACTATCCGTATTTTCTTTTGTTTACATCTAGCTCCGCTTAAGGCGGTGGGAAACGTCAACGTCGTTTGGGGATCAACGTCGGTGGGAAAACGAAAAATCCGAATCACAACTACCAGGTGTCGGATTCTGCTACCAGAATGCGGGAACTGTGAATATCACATAGGAAAAAACGGCTGGTGCCGGGGATTTTCGCAGCTGACCGTAAGTTAGTAATGATAAACCGCCATGCTAACCGCAGCGTCACTCCGCTCAGACCTTCGACGCCCGTCCTTGCGTCTTGCGTCATGTATTAGCGTAAGACCTCGGCCATTCCTATTACATAGCGCGGCACCTCAAAATCCTTACGAGACAGCAGCCGACTGAGGAACAACGAACGGTACGGTAATACGGTTCCGCCCGGCACCGCGGACATTGTTACGCTGTGATAGGATCACGTTGAGCTCGCAAATCGAAAATGGGCCACTGAAATTGTGCGGTTGGCCGGATAGCAAGTACATCCGATCCCAGTTTTTGATCTGAACGCTGCACGCGCGTACACCTCAGACCGACAAGTTCAAGGAAACTAGTGAAGAATTTCGCGATTCCAGCGGGCCGCACAGCAGCATCGGGCAATGGAACTACCAGCTTGCATCAAGATAGACTCCAGCACCATCAAGGGAAAACCAAGCGACCGAGGGGTGAAGTGAACAAAGGTTCTTCAGGTTTTGCATTAACACAGGAAAGAAATAGCGCGAAGGTTTGACCGCAGAGTGAGCCTAGAAACGAAACGTTGATGTTTCATGAAGTCTCGGTAACTAACAAAGCTTTTTCGATTCCGGTTCGCCTTTGAGAAGAATGCCTTCAGGGCAACATGCTAAGACCGCGTACATGTTTACATGTGCTTCCGTCGACATTTAATCATCAACACTCGATTTTCTGCGGGGTTTGTAGTAGACCTCTCTGCGGGGATAGTGCTATGACGGAGAAAATGATAACTGCGTAATAGGTTCAATGTCTTGAGTACGTTGTCGAGTTAGGAGGAATTTACACCAAGTATAGACCTTTCAAGCAGTCGACCTGTGGCATGCTTCTCTACACGGTACTGGTAAAAACTTGCAATTTTTGGAAACAGTTTAGACTCCATCTAGTCAATTTTTCCTCTATCGTAGGAGTTAACGCGCGTTCTACAAGTGTTTGTTTTCCTGACGACATACAACTCACCTTAGCAATGAATCACTCCGTTCGCCGCCTGGAATAAATCCCTCTGGATATCGCCAGTTTTATGCCGACACTTGGCGGCTCAAATATTCAAAAAAACGATAAAAAACCGAGGCGATAATATTTCGTTTTCGTCAACACTCAAACGTAAATGTGTTTTTGACAATTTTTAGCCTTTAGTCAAACCTTCAAGAAGAGTTTGGCCATGATCTAATTTCAACCCGTTAACTTCGTTAACGATGGAATAATTGACCTGACTTCGCGTGCTACGATCCCCGGCACACTATCACAGTCAGGGAAAACCTGTACACAATTCGAACATCCGAGGAATAGAATAGGTGTCCTGTCCAAGGCAGGACATCGACTTAGCTAATGATATGTGAATTCCCCTAGCACAGCTGACTTTGTCCGGTTAAATGCTCACGTCCACGGTAGTTGGTCACTTCTGATTTTCTCATCGTTTCTTCACTATTCTCTCACAACCCACTTCCAGAGCAACGCAAAACGCTCCTCGTCAGCGCTGAAGGCACATACACGTATGTACACAGAATCATCAAAAACAATCAAGTCCGACATCGGTATCCTATGTTTCTCGCTTTCCGCCTTTTTCACTTCACCCTCTCCCCTGTCTTCTATAACTTAATGGCGATTACGAAATCTGTGGCGCTTAACATGCGCGCTATGTGCATCGACGGCTCTTGCCCAGTTGTCAGCCAGGGGGGCGGCGTCATTCAACAGAGAACTTCAGCCTCCCGAGAGGCGGTCGGGGTTGACGCTTTACCATACGACCATGCGCCACTCGTCAGACGTCGACAGAGTTGACAGCGCACTATGCCGTGACGTTGGTGACAATGCGATAGCGTTTGTAAGTGACTTTCTCCGTATTGCATAGCGTCGGCCGCCGCTGCCCTTCGAGCCCGTTGGCGTGTCGTAGCGGTGCTTCGCGCTCGCCGAATCACTGGGATCGGCGGCGGCCGCGTAGAGCGCAGACAGGCCCACGTGAAAGGAGACAACAGTGGTGATGGTTTGGTCGCGCAAAAAGAGAGGGCAGAGCAGAGAAGGGCCTTGACAGTGGGGAAAGGACCGGAACACCTAGGGTGAAAGAGCACGAGCCGGTGAAAGCGGGGAGGAGGGGCAAGAAACCGATGAACGATAGACAAATAGGAAAATGTTGGGATTGTCGGGGAAAAAATTGAGGATTCTTAGTGATCAAGTTATCTTGTGTTATACGCCAAAAGGTAAACATCGCACTATTAGAACCGCTTTGCCTTAACACGGTTTTGCCTCTCTATTAGCGTATAATATATATATATATATATATATATATA
>MNPL01000035.1:0-31087 GCA_002081605.1 Tropilaelaps mercedesae
ATATATATATATATATATATATATATATATAAAGCCCTTCAAAATGTTCAGGATTGATGAAGATAAAGGTTCTTTACGTTCACCATGTCCTAGTGGTTGTTAGTTTGTTAACGCGCCAAATATTATTGTCAGCATCCCAGACTTTTAGCAGACCATACAGATTGCATTGCCTATGGTTTTCTTTTCCTGTCAGTCGTTTATTAACTGATTTTATGCTTTATTTTCTCCTATTCTCGTCCATCCTCGCTCATGGTGTGCGGTTGTGGTCTTCTCCCTGTGATTCAAGCCACTGAATTGTAATTGAGCCCAAGTTCTCTTCCTACTTAAGTGGCCCTATTGGAACACGGTAGACTCGCTGCGCCATAAGCAATACAACAGCTGTCGTTACTGCAGCCGTTGTGATAGGTGGGTGGGGGTGAGATGTCCGTGTTAATGTCTTACAACGTGGTGCCTGTCGACCTCTTCGGCACTTCGAGGAGCGTGTCTTAAGGGTTAGCTATATGACAACAGCACAATTCCTTGAAAACATTTTTGAGAGAATCCATGCCACTCTGAAAGACAATATTTGCTTTTTTAAGTCTGAAGAAAAAAACGTAGAAAGTCAAAAAAGGAAAAGCTCTGGAGGGAGGGACGACGTCGACTGATTTGGAAGTCGATTTCCGGAACTGCTTTTGTGACTTTCTCGCTGGTATAACCACTTTCTTCCTCTATTCGATAGTCGGGTTCGGTAGTAAACCTCCTGTGTTAGGCTAGCCTGGAATTACAATTACAACATTCGACGGCTGTCGACAAATAACACAAATACATTGCTTCAATAGCTTTTGTATGTAGCATGATTAATAAACCAACCAGAAATAAACTGGTTTGATTTTTAATGCTTTTGGGAAGTTGAAACCTAAGGTCCAACGATTCGAGACCTCTGGTGTAGCCCCGGGTCGTATTGTTGAACTTTCTTTTTAGTAAAATGTCATTTATTGTTGCATATTAATTTTTAAACAATACTCAAAATTATCACTTTCGAGACGGAAAAGGTTACTTTACCTGTCCAGCCTAAGAAATTTACAAAGCTTAATCTCCATTTATCACACATCGTTAAGGACGCTTACCTTAATTGTTACTTTCAAACTTTCAATTCAAACACAATTACTTACGAAATTTGTTTAGCACACGCTATTGCAAGGTTGGTTAACATTATTGTGATTTCCACAAATTCCAGTTAGTGTTTGATTATTTGGTCATTTTTCCCATGTAAAGGTCCAAGTAGCTTTAATTTATGGTTCCTTCTATGATGGTTTAATAACCCTTTTAGTTAATCATTATTGTTAATACTGTTATTGCAGACACTTGTTATACATTAATTAGAGCTGTGTTGTATTGAATAAAAACATAACTATTCGACTATAGATTGTAAAATTAAATTTGATTGAGTACTTCCACAAATAAAAATCGTGTATGTTCAATAATCTAAGGATATCATAATGCTGCAAAGAACAGTAAAAACATGTAGTCGGTATTTTTCACGTTCTTCTTTTTTATAAAACTTCTTGAATCTAGCTTAACCTAATTGTTTTCAATTTACATCTATATTTTTATTACTTATTAAATTTCTATCATTTTTTGACAAATTACTTTTTTTTTAGAGATGATTGCGATGCGGTTTTCGTACTTGAATGTACTAACGAGCAAGATAATCGAAATGCGTTTGGATTCCATTTGAAAATTCCATGGAGTTTGATAAAAATATAGCTTTGCCAGGAAAGATGGAGAAAGTTTTTACGGCATGAAACAAGGTCCTTACAATTGTAATTATAGTTAATAAGCCATTATTGCTTCAATAAAGGGTACTTGTATTAAATTTAGCAGCGGATTTTCTACTGAGAGACCATTGTTAATCATGCTTTTGGGTGGTGCGTGTGCGCTTTTGACAAGGTTTTTAGGAAAACCATGGCCTTTTCGGGCAGTCTTGAACATGTACCTGGTTTCGACTGCAGCTATTAACATATAGAGCTAGCTTGTTAGATCTAACCGTAATTTGTATCAGAGTTGTCCAGGCGGGTTAAAAATACCATTTGTCGAAAATGTTTCCTTCTGCACAGTATCTTTCCCAAGAGATTATAATTCAACCCTATCACATTCTAAATTCAGTACGTCAGATTTCTAATAACGAGTGAGTCGAATATCTTAATCATAGACATGTTTATATTTTTTGAAATCGTGTTAGTGTCTTTTGAATTACCCTGTACAGGCATTTTAAATGTCAGCATTATTAACACGTATGTTTTATACAAAAAAAGCAAGAAATGGTGGATTGTGGGGCACAGTGTTACAGCCATTTCCAATGGTGACCGCTGCTCAGGTGCTTCTGGAGCGTTGATAGACGCTATAAAGTCTTTCCCTTCTTTCAAACATCAACATACGCCGTGGTTTCGTATAGTTTGCAACAGTTTTGTTGCGTATAGTTATGAGATAACTAGATTCTGCATTGCTTTAAGCGTTTGCGTTTCCTTATTTTGTCCTAGGGTTTTTGACCAATGATCGCTTGCCAGTGGCGATTTCTTCAAATATATAAAAGAAAAACACTTCTCTTCGACCGCCGCATATTTCATAAAGCAGTGAAATGTTTTTTCAACTCCCTTAAGTAAGGCAGCTCCCTTCGCAGCTCGATTGGGACTGTTTCGTCATATGGTACGAGCTGTATATTACAGTAGCTTGGGTGTAATAACATTTCCATAATAAGCTTGGCATCGATGGTACAAAATAGACTGTTGAAGCGACAGCGAATCGACTGCGTTCGTCATAGTAACTAGGTCCATCTGCTTACCTTCCTGAGTATACTAAAACAACACTTAGCTGTGTAGAAGCTCAAAACAACATTCTTTAATTTCTTGGGTTCCTTGGAGCAGCTAAACAAATTTTTTTTTTTACTGCATATTTCCACTGCCTTTTTGAGACAGCTCGATCCAAGTAACGGTGGATCTTCCTCTATCTTGGGCTAATATGTTTGATTTATAAGCCTGTGAGACATTGCGGCAAGTGTGTATTCAACAGTTGAAACGTTTGACCTTTGCGTTTTATATTTTTAGAGACATCAGAAATGCAAAGAAACGTGTGTGCACATGTTAAAGCAGGTGAACTGATAAATACGCTAATCGTTTACATTGTACGGGGCAACGCATGAATTTTGCTAAAAGCATCAAGGTACGACTTGAAACGACAGGTCTATTCGCAAGTACGTTCGTATGAAAATAGCTGCTACACAAACCTCGGCAATAACAACATGCACCCAGAGCAGTCTCTGATAGGAAGAAACGATAAGCACCAAAAAAGAACAACATAGCGCATGGCCTTATTCGAGTGATTTCCGTAAAAGATAGTCTCTGCGCCTCGAGCTTCACACGGCCGAGGTAGTGAGGTCGGCTAAATCTACATCGCCTCAATCGAAAAGGAGGTGGAAGCGATGCAGGGCGACCGAGGAAAACAGGAGATGTAGCGAGAGGCCGGCGAATACCTTGAGCCCTGAGGCACACTGGGCTTGCTACCAGCGCTCCACGAGAAAGGCCGAATGGATGGGTTTTGTTAGAATGAAAACAAGGTTGGGCAACGGGAACGGAAGAACGGAACAACTTTGTGAAACGAAAAGTGGGACATGGACGCCCAAGCCATTGCCACTGCTGTCGCTTTCACCGCGTTGATTTGCTCAGGCGATACGATCCCTACAGACAATCACACATTGACGCACACGCATACGTACACAGCGAAAAATTTGTTTATAAATTAAGGTGTAACAACAAGGCACAATAAGGACAAGCAGTCTAAGCTGCTGTACACAAATTGGTTTTTATCAAAATACTAGTAAAACATTGGCAAGGGGGTTCCCAGGCATTCAATTTCTATACCTAGTGAGGGAGCAATTAGGCAATGGGATCGTATGAAAGAACTGTCGTATTTATCTTAATCTTTATAACTACTTACGACTATCGGCTTTTACCTAAAATAGAGAAATATTATACATAATTAGTAATTAACCATACAACTTAGTTTTAACGAAGCATATGGCTGAGCTGTAAACTTCATATAATTATTAATTGGTCAATTCCTATATAAGTACGCTTGAGTAGACCCAGAAGTACCAAAAATAGAAAGCAAAATTAGCATGTTCACTCTAGTTCCTCAATAAAACAATACACTGTCATTTGCTACAAAAATGAAATTGTCCATCACGGCATACAGTGAACCCAACTTATTAGGTGGAATGGTAGTGTACTTCAAGGCATATTATATTTAAATATTGTGAATAAATGAGGGCTTGAATTATTGAGAGTCCCATCTATGAGAACGTTCTTTACCAGCTGGGGCGGCCTCTCGATTAAAAGCAAATTAGTTTGTTGGTTACTGAAATTAGTGTGAGCTAGTGCTCAACAACGAAGCAAAACTAACTAACGTGCACATATGTGAACATACTGCGAACTCCCGTCTCAATAAAACCGGAAGCACAACGGGTTGTATAAGTACTAGCGCAGCTAGCGAGAAGGAAAAGAAGGAGATAAGCACAGAGAGAAAAATAAAGGCACGGGAAGTCAACCGCAGTTTCGTGGAATTCTCCACAGAAATTTTCTGCTTCTGCTTTGGTGATGTAGAGTAGTCCGCAGACCGAAAAGGAGGAGTGGTAAGATGGGTAGAACGAGGAAAAAGGAGAAGGTGCCTCAGGAAGCGATTTTCGAAAATGTCGGTGGTCGTGCACTCACTCGCCGTTTGGGACACCCGACGTACGAGCAAATAGGGAATATCGGAAGGGAGCAATGTGGAAAACCTATCTGCTCTGCATCATCATGTGCTTCACTGCGCCTGAACGAGCCTGGTGGGCCACAGGCCGCGGGCGCGCCGGCCGGGCGAGTGCGACCGAGCGAGACAACGTAGACGACCAGGTGACGAGCAAGCGATAGTTTGAAGGCAAACGAAAGATAGAGTCAAGGAAAGCAATGTAAAAAGGCAGCGAAAAAACTGGAGGAGGGGAAGGCAGAATGCGTCAAGGAAGGTAAGAGTGGAATCTCGAAATGAAGTCGTTCTCCTAGCACGCTGGTGCCGCTGCAGTTTCGTTTCAGCCATCCCTTTCGTGAACTCAGGCTAGCTGTACTCAGTCCTCATTCCGTCTTTAGCTAGCTGTCCGTTGCTGCGATCTTGTGCTTGTCCAAACCACCAACACACGCAGGGATATAGGTGCTAGCGGCTAGTGATATATGTATGATTCGATATCAAATACCTGAAACTCTGCCGAAATGATCTGCTTATTAAGGTTATAGGTTAAATAATCGATCACTGCCAAGGGCATAACTGAGACACCTTCGACTAGTAGTTAGTTCTGCTTTATGTCAGTTATATAGCAAGACAACGGTAAGGATTATAAGACGCGTAACGTTAGATAAGGCGTGCATTATCGAAGCATGTTAATTATTGCAATTTGGCGGTATCATAGAATTTGAATGTCCTCGCCGTTATAGCATCCTGCGTCCTGCAGATTATAAAAACGCAGAGTGCGTATCTAACCTTTGAGAAAAATCGCATGGACAAACGAGCATAGTGAGGCAAAGGTTTTTCGTCGAAACGATAGCGCCTGTATACCACACGAAGACATCAGGTCTATAAGCATTATATTGCATTCAAACCACACTGTAGTAGGTAGCTTTGACAGAACGAGGCTGTTGCATGAACCGATGCAGAAATCTATATCGGTTTATATATATCTCTAGTAATTGCAACATTAGCGGCAGTAGATGCAGATGGATTATTGTAGTGATTTTCGAAACTGCATGTGGAAAGTCCTACGCTAACCGAGTGCCACACATTCGGAAACCAGTTCTAATTGTGTTAGTTTGAATGCTATAGATAGCAGGCTTAATTGAACTCAACCCTAAAACGTCACTGGACAGACCGTAAATCTTGAGGTTGTTTGCTAAAGCTTATGCCCGATAGTGTGTGGGAGACTATCTTTGGAATACAGTAAAAAAAACAGATAAGAAGAAAGGCAAGGCCGGAAATTTATTTTACGATAAAAGGGTAAAGCACTGAGCTACTAAAGGTATCACCCATTTTGACAAGTTACACTCACTTGACATTTTGACGAAGAACAGAATTTCCCATTAGAAAGGTAGCTTTCAGTCTACATAAAATTAAAATTTACTTGCAAGGCAGCAAGCTTAATCAAGAGGTGTCTATAATTTACCCTATCAATGGCTTTAGAGTAACCAGGCTTTAAAGTAACCAAACTCGAAACAGAAAAATTAAGTATTATCATTAAGAAACATAGCCCAGTTTTGAATCACGGACACGAGTTAGCTCCAGGTAGACCTTCCCTTAAACAACCCATGCTGCTCCGGCAGGGACCCAACCATAAGGAAATTTGTTAAATAAAAATGGGAATAAGCTTTTTGATGTATTAAGTTATGCCTGAGGGTAATAGCTAACGGCGTCTTGTCTCATGTACGGCGATCACACAGGCGGTGCCACTATGGAAAGCCCTAGATAGTAATACGGTCTCGAGCTCGGTGGCTTGGTGCATTCGCATGCGCCTTGCGACCGGAGGAGACACGTAGGTGCACGGGTTCGATCCCCGCCGGTGCATATTTACATTTACATGGGGTCCGTCTTACGAAGTAATGCAGAAACTGCTACCGTGGACGTTAAATGTTGGCTGATAGTCAACTTTAAAAAAAATATTTAGAAATACGGTAGCGACATGGTTTTTAAAGGCTCTAGAATTCTCCAGCTCAGATGACACGTCGTTAAAATGTTGTCGTAGTTAAAAATGCTAATGGTTCATTACCTTTAATTTTGCGATTTGCCTATTAAAGAATTATCTCTAGTTTAAGCTAAAACTCTTGCAAAATCAATTTGACGTTTTGCAAAACTGTGTTGAATATTAGATGTTCGCGGTCGCTCAACTGCCGCGGGTCATCGATTTTCTTACTAAGAGCGTTAGAGTGCTCGCCCTTACTATGCAGTGAATTAGAAACGGGTTTGACAAAGATGATGCATTTCACAAAACAATTGTACATTTCATTCATCAATAAACATACCCCGAAAAGCTTTCATTCATCAATGAACATACCCAGAAGAGCTTTCATTTATCAATAAACATACTCCGAAAAGCATGTTCCACTTAATAGTATTGAGAGCGATCTCAGTTAGCTCTTAATCACATTGGTAAAAGTTAGTCCATTCTCCAAGTCTCAACGGTGTCAAAATGTCTCGACATTGACACATGTACATAGCGTCTATGCGAATGGTCGTAAAGGCAACAGTATTAGCTTCCGCATTTCAACTATTCCACAGCAACAACCGTAAATACCTGATTGAAATTTTTCAAGGATGGTATGTGTTACATTGACCCACCTCACGGGGCCTATCGATTTGTTAAAACGCGTTATTTACCGCAATTTCGTTATCGACGGCAATTTTCTGTGAATAGGCATTTGGATACACGCCATCGATTATTCTGTTTAATCCACACACATTACTTAAATAGCAGCGACTCAAGTCTCGAGAATAAGGAAGCTAGGGCTATCTGAGCAATCGTTTTAACTTCTCCAACTTGGCTATATTGTGTGCATGCCTACGGCTCTCTAAGAAATCTTGAAATATTAAGGTCTATCTATTCTTTGCCTTTCATTTACTATCTTGCAATAGCATATCACATGAGTGTTTGTTGAAAATTCGGAATCACTGCCAGTAGTTGACAGACTTGTTGGGGAAATCTTCTGGCTTCACTCCATTCTAAACTTATCATCTATCTTTAACTGTTTTCATCTATGCAGAATATGTCAGAATCATCATTGTTTTCTTATTATCGACAACTGTAGCATATCTAAAGCACGAACTTCAGTTGCCTGTAGCTGAAACTGGCAAAATGGCTAATTATGTCGGCCAAAACAATAGCCAGGTGAAGGTGCACTATATATGCTAAATGTGTGTTAGGCTAAATGTGTGTTATATCTAGTACATGTTGATCATACCAACGCGATTTTTAATAGCTATCCAGACTGCTTGAAGCCGTCGCCTGTTCAGAGAGTGAAATAGGTATGTATATATGAAACGATATTTCAACAGACAACAGCCGCGAGAAACAAAAAGGTTATTTAAACTTTTAACTATTAGACGCTTAGTAATGTACTCTAAACACATTCATGTCAATATATCAACAAAGTCTACCATCGATCTCTTGAAAGTCACACAAAACACACACCCGCAATTTGATCGTGGGAGCTGTTGCTCCAAAGTTCTCTTTTTATGTTACTCGCACAGGACTAGATATTTCACATCGGAATAGTTGAGTTACGCAGGCAAGGCTTGGTGGCCACTGAAAAAACTATGAAGAGCCGCCATTAAGTATATCACAATTGGTACCAATTGTAACTTCAAAAACTCAAGGGCTATTTCTGTTCAAGGTACAACCCCAATGGTCTCTACTGAAAGCAAATTTTAGGAGCGTGCGCTCCATTACCATCGGACGTTTACTGAAACAAGACAGCTGGACTACATGTGGCAAGCTTATTGTCTGACTGTGTGAGTACTGTCTGTGATGTTCTAACTCGGCCCAGGTAGTGACTGAATCAATCTATTTATGCTATGGGCCGCAGCTTAGTGACGATGTGTGCAACTCCTTTTTACACGAAGTTCAGAAGCAAAACTTTTAAGTGTAAATGGTGCTTGACAACTCTTAAAAAAAAATTCTGCTTTAAACGAGCTCACTCAGGAAGCGATTGTTAATTCGTCACAGATTAATCCAGACAATATGGTTTGAGCGTGGAGTCACTGAGCTTCACGAAATTTAGTTCTGCTTACGATTCAAGAGTATAGACTGCTGGCCCGAGAATTATGTTACGTGTCTCAAAAGGCGTTTGCTATTAACAGCACATATTCAAAGTATAGTCCAAGTGAATTTCTTTCTTTACAAGCAAATTGCAAAAAACCCTCCGCTAAAAACACTGGAATATACTAGTCAAAGAAATTAGAAATCTGAATTTTTTAAAAGGGCAAAAGCTTTTTGCTACAACCTGTGAACCTATGTTAAAACCCAACAAAACTAGGCTATTCGCTAGGGTGTGTTCTCGCAAATAGTCAAAACACGTTTCACCTACGTACATGCTCAAAATGCCGTATACAACTTCATTGTATGGAGAGCATTCTAGCATTAGCAAAAGCTTGCAACAGTATCCATCTCGCGCATGCTACCAGACAAGCGTTGCCCCACTGGCAAGGTAGAAATAGTCGTGTGTAGTTGAAAACCAAACTGCGAGGCTGAGAATGGATGACTTTCCGACGGAATGAGCGGCCGACGCCGCTTCCAAGTAGCCATGCCGCGAGAGAAAGAGAAAAAGAGACTGAGGCCTTCGACCGGTGGCCCAGTAGAGAGTTATAAACATGAGCAGTCTTCATTTTTGCTATAGCTTCAGGGCTCTTTAAGAAGTTCTGATCCCCCGCAAGGACGTCGGAGAAGGAAAAGGGGATCGGCCCTGTTGGATCCGTTGCCACAACGGCCTGGAGTTGAAACCTATGCCAGCACTGGTGTCTTCTGGTAAAGGAAACCCAGCGAAGGGCCAAAAGTGTCGGAACGGGTCAAACCCGCGCGGAGACGGTAGAGGCGTAATATATTAGCAAGCTGTTGCCTGAACCCTACCGAAACGGAACAGGATAGGGCACAAAGCTTGTAAGCTGATACCTCTAACCCGGTCGGCGGAAACAGCGGACAGAAGCGGCAACAGAAGGCCACAGAAACAGCGAGAAAGAGAAACAGCACGAGTTGGCAAACAACACTGCAAGGATAGCACATCAAAATGGTAGAGCGTTAGATTGTACATAGATAAAGGGTGAAAGGATATAGATAGGAAGACCTAGTTAGTGAATTTGCTGGATAAAAAGAGATTAGCGAAAGGAATGAGACGGGAAAGCTACTGTTTTGAGGATCTAGAACCTGTGGTGTTAGTTTAAAAAGCGGTTTCCAGTATGTCGCGGCATAGTTTTACTTTAGTTTTAGCCATAGGGGGAAAACACATCTAGCGATATTGCGAGGCCTTGAAGGTTAAAAATTTCACTTATGCGAGATAACGTGTCCGCACAATTCCTTCATAATAGCACAATTGTATTACCGGGGAAGTAAGCAACATATGGTCAATGCAACTGTTGTTCATATCTATGCCATCCGAGTATGGCCAAATAAAATTATTCCGCAACAATTTTCAGAGACTTGCTAAACAGTGCCATCGTCAAACGATTTTAGCTGAGAAAAGTTCAAGTCTAAAAATATCAGTTAATCCAGTTTTATAACCAAAAAGAGCTGACATATCTTGGCCATACATGTCTACATGGTTTCGTTTGTAATGCGGATGGCAGTTTTGTGTCACTCTGTGCTTTGTATAATTCACATGCAAAAACGGTATAGCCGGAAGTACTGCCGCTGGAGCCGACACTCTAAAGCTTCATTAAAGCTTCACATATGGAAGACTAATAATCACAACGTTTTTTATTTAAAGAGCCAATCGGTTTTGAGTAGAATCACGTGAATCCATTCAAACTTGCAGGTTGAAGAACGGCTATCATCTTTGGTTGGATGGCTTAGGTGCGAGCGTACTTGTTATAGCTGCTGGGCCTAATACTGGAACTAATTAATTCTCGACTAAGGAGAAAATAGCAATTATGTACAATGAAGATTTTATTATAAAAAAACATTGTAGTTGGCCCTAGAATAGTACAGATTAAATCGTTTGCTACGGCACCAAGCGTCGACGGCTCGAAGGTTGGCACTGAAAAATGTAATTTTTGAAAGCGTGTATGCATAAATCTGTGGATATTAAAACTTCATATTAAAGTTTTAATATCCACAGATTAAGATCCACATTTTATTTAAGATTTATTTAAGATGATTTCAGATCCACAGAGAAAAGGGATATCTTTTATAGATATGTATTCGGTTGTTTAATTTAAATTGCGCGCTCATTCAGGGTTGTCGGTGCTAGTGCAGCTGGCCGTATATTCGAGTTCTACTTGGCGCTTACTTTTCGCACGTGTAACCTCGCTGGACACTGTTAGGAATGAAAGTGTCTCTAATAATGCCTCAAGCCTCATTTATTTAGATCAAGCGTAATAAAATTTTTGAAAACATGACCACCCTTTACTAAACGGCTCAATATTTAAACTATTCTCCTACGTAGTTTCTGTTGAATTGGTTTTTAGCCTCCTTGTTTAACAGATCACATGATCTGTGTAAATATATGCTACCCAAATGAAACTGAGGCCGATCAAGGGAATCGGTCCGAAAAGACGAAAAAGTAAAAATGGTTGTGAGTGATTCACGACTTTAAACGATCGTTTATTTTATTGGTGAACGACCAGTTGGTTATACAAAAGCAGCTGTGATGGGACTTCAATTGTTTTTATATGGTTCTTCAAGGGAGAAATCGTGCTCTGGATGTCTGTGACCTCTTGCTTGCACTCTCACTGGTACTCCATCGTCCCCTCGTTTAGCCCGTTCAACTGAAGACGGATAGTCCCATCCGTTAGAAGCTGTCACACCACGAGCTTGCCCACCTTTACCTCACGCCGTTGGTCATGACGCCAGTTGAGCTCTTCGCTCAGCGACTGCGTTGACTACACTGCAGCCGCTCCTGCCGCTGTAAGGAGAAACAGAGACGAAGGCGCCTAAAGAATAGCGTCGAAAGCGCACGGCCTTCTGCGCCGGTAGCCACAGACATTGCTAGAGCAAAAGCTGAAACAGCACTTCCGACTGGAACCCAGGCACAGCAGTGTTCACCCGCCACTGCGACACAGCCTCAGACAGTGAACGCAAGAACCGAGGGAGGGAGAACGAAACTTTGGTTGATGGCGCAAGCGACTTGAGGCAAGTAGGCCGCTATAAGTAAACGCTTTTTTGAATAGGTTGGATTGTGTGATGCGCACCTGTTTAAGAAACTGAAGAAGGAAAATACAACAATCGACAATCTGCGCAGTCAGCACGGACGCGGCTTAAATAGGGGCAGTATAACTTCAGCAACCTGAGCATCTGTCTACGCGGTCTAGTCAAGAATAAGTGGTTTGTTCAGGTTTATATACAGTGCAGCTTATTACGCCTAAGACGTTAAAATAGCTAGCGAATAAACACACTGTAATAAATACATTGGAGCATTAATATTTTTAGTAATTGAATTTGAAGCTGGGCGAGAAACTATCCCGTTCGTTTTGATGAGAAACGTTTTCGGTTCACTCGGTTCGTTCGGAGATAGTACCTTTCAGTCGACCATAAATAGGCGAACGAAGAAAATTCACGAGGTCCTTTGAGAATTTGTTGCAAGACAAGCCTCAGTATATGTGTTATGATAAATCGGTTTTTATGTTTTCGTCTACCTATCATTGCATGATCCTATTACAAACGCTGCACGTCAATGCATCATATGCAGCGCGATCCGTGAACGGTAATATCCTTTCTAAAGCGAAGCCGATCTTTCATATGATGTTTCAAATACAAGTGTTAATTCAAAGCTTTGCACCTGGTCTTTCTTGCACTTTCTGCTCCTGTTAGAGCCGCTGCACTTAAGAACGTATACTTAGGATATTCCGATTACATTTTTTCTGAGGTGTAAAAGGAAAGTGTACCTGAAGTGTGGCATTCTAAACGGCATTTATCAGTCCGCTGGTAATATCTGCTTTATTAAGCTGGCAAAGTGAGAACAAACGTGGCAAATAATCTGTTCACCTAAATAGAAACATTACTTCACAATCCACTATCGCATCTATACGGCAATAAACTGTGGGAGACGAAAGACTATTCTTACGGTTGCTATTCTTAAATCCGTATTAGAATATATTTGTGTAGATATTTACTTTTAAAGGTTGTTTTTTAGCACCTAATGCGCTTTATTATGCGGTTTTTCGATAACTGAAGCTAATATGCGAGAACTAATGAGACTGAAATTAACGATTGTAGATACGATCAACTGCCTTTGAGTCTGCCTTGGTTCAGGTCACTCGAATATAGTGAGCTCGCACTCGCCATCTTTATGTATGAGCTTTTTAGTGCATTGTCTACGCGCTTCTGCATTGTCCATAATGGAACATCCGGGGCTCAAAAAGACAACCTCTAAGACTTGTAAACTACTCCAAATTGTAAGTTATATTTTTGAAGAATCCCCTGTAAAACAATAGTTGAAACAAACTCCGGAAATTTTAGTGAAAACTACATGGTTATTGTAAAATCGACTGCAAAGGTATTGAAAATAGAACCATGTCAAGCTAAAACAGACACAGAAGTAGCGTCATCGTAGATTCCGTAATATTCCAACCTAATTAAGACAGATCTGGAGCCTTCAGTGTTACGTATGTATTAAAGTGCACACACTGCTATGATAAGACAAATACGAATTACGTTGCCTAGTAGTCTAGCTTACGTTACGTGACAAGTACACATTTCGCTGTGACGAATGCCGCTTAGAGATTATCTAAGACATTTTCATTCTGGAGAACGATGTCATTCATTTTAATGGCTAGTATGTATAACACCTCGTGTTCACCTTTCAAACACTGCATGCACTGGTTGGTATTGTAGGGTGGACACGAGGTTTTATACATACTAATAAATTGAGAGCATGTGCTAATGCAACTTGACGGTGAAATTAAGTGGCACCATTTCGCAGGCAACACTTGGTGTCATCTTTTACGCTGTTCGGGCCACTTTGCCCTATGCTTTTTCGTCGACCTGCATTTCGCCCTCTTCTTTTGTGGATGTGGATGCCTAGAAGCAGACCGCCTCGACTAGGACCTTCGGGACCGGATACGAGGCATACCGAAGTGCCAGGAGACTGAAGCAACAGGGTCCTACAACCGGGAAAATGTTTCCGCTACATGGAGTAGCTTTGCCCACCACAGCTAGCGCTAACATCCCCGCTGGGAGTTCAGAGTCTAGACGGGGTAAGGTTGGAACCGGTTCTACCGAGAGTGGAGCGAGAAGAAGCGCAAGTAGCCTTCTCAGCCTGCGGCCATTGTGGAGGTGTCGCCTACTACGTAACCGTGTCGGGACCGTCACAGGTGCAACGGCACCATCCACAGCATTGTAGTGGGAGCAGCAGGATGTTACTCTCTCCATCATCTAGTCAGAGCACATCCCCTTCCCCACCTGCCGCGACTTCATAACCCGATAACAACTCGATGTGGCTTTCTAGTGGCTAGTCTTGGCAAGGGTAGCGTGGGTAGGCGGTGTCAGTTTGTGGTAGATCGTATGAGAGACGTTTTGGTGGTTGGGTATATGTAGCTGTGCGTGGTCTCATTTTGCCCCGGGGCTAACCTCCATCCAAAGTCGCCTTTGCGGCTACGAGGACGATCCTGTAGGGACCACTTGAGGCGCTTGCTATCCACTGGCTGAAATGAAGCACACTCGGAAAGCCACAGTGGCAAGAGAGTTTAGTCAGCCATGGCAAGTCGTCTAGTCTAGTTTAACCGGTGTGAGCTACCTAGTCGAGCTTCAGGACTTGCTTTGCTACTGATCTCCTCACAGGTGCCGCTTTCAGCTCTTGTATTCTCTTTTCTTTTTCTCTAATTCTGGAAAATCGCCGGCGCTGCAAGCTACAGAAACCATGGCAGTGGAAATGAGTCAATTTATCTTCGTTATTTGAGTCCATGGTGGCACTGGCGGTGGTCGCTCCGTTACCAAATATTCGAAGAATAAAATTCTACAGAATTTGAAACAAAATGTTACCAGCTTAACGAGAATAAGAAATCTACATTAGGCATACCCGTTTTCATATCTTCGGAGGTTACCTGTCATTGGGTATTACGAAATCATTGGAAAGTCCTAGAATTATGTACCTAGTTTTCATTGATAAATCAGGAAATCGCCCACCTTTGAAAAGTCCAACGTTGATACGACTCATCGGGCCGCGTCCAGCGCGTTGCAGTACGTTTCTCAAACAAGCTGCAAGGACTCGTTGCGAACAAGGACTGTATGTCAGCTAGAAGAAAGCAGTTTATAACTACCGTCTCATCGCTGCAAATAAACTATCGTCTGTCTTAGGATCTATTCCCCCTGACCGACGTAAATTCACAATATGAGCTGCACATTCTGGCAAGCAGACACATGCCATGTGCTCGAGTAACAAAATGAGGGCGCAATTCTATCAGAGCTTGGCTTCCTAAGGGAGTTTCACTCAAAGGGAAGTCACAGACCAAACGCCTCAACTTTACTTAGTCAATCATCTGACATTGGATAATCACGCCAAACTACTGTTGAAAATAATACTGGCTAGCAATGAAGTTTGTATCATTGTAATATAATTGTGTATCTTTTACAATATGGTAGTGACAAAACATGTATCCTCTCATAAAACCAACATTATATTGTAATATGCGGTCCCATATAAAAACACACAGAGTGCATTTCATTATTTAATTCAATTTAGCCACTTGAAGATTTTGTATCTAGAACCTTATATAAATAATACTATAATTTTCCCATTTCACTAAACATAGATCCTTCATGGTTATTCGGTTTTGTTAAATCTCGGTGTGATTTATTCGATCAAAGGTTTCACATTAGTAAAAGCAAAATATTAGGGTTTCTTTTGACGTAGAATATGTTGCTCAGACTTCGTTGCATGTGAGTACGGGCAAAAATGCTTAGACAAATTGGGCCACTCGTTCCGCAGCAATAGCGCAATTGCATCGCGCAAGCCGTACTGTGACACGATGCAAAACAGTCAAACTGCTTGATAGCTATGACAAATTACACCTACAGCGCTATGAAAAGGTACGAAGCTTTTGTCGAAAGTTGCCTCTCACATGGTTAATCGGCAAACGGCAATATCACTTGATGCATACACATCGCAGTCTGTCTAATGCACCACCGATCGCACAAGTGCATGCACTGAACGAGCGCCTCCTTAGAATCGTATCATCAATGACTACGGGTAGAACGTGGTGGGGCTGCAACGAACTGAATTTTTCTACAGTTCTTTTTCCAACCTTTGCTGAAAACTGTAGTACATTCGAAACCAACAGAATTTCCGAATTAAAGCGTAGCTGCTGCAACGGGTTCCTAGCTGCTGATTTATCAATAACTTGTAATTTTACGGGCATCACATTTTATCTTTTTTAAAGTATTTGGAGGTGGTATGTAAAAATCGATTTTGAATTTTAGGCTGTAAAGACGCATGAAGACATGAATTATACAACCAGCCGGCTCGCTATAGCAGAGTGGCAATTTCGTGAGTTTGAAACTGAATTACAAGCACCACAATACTCGACGTATTCTTATTTAATACTATAATGATGGGTAAGAAATGCTGGGTAGCCAGAAGCTTTGCAAATGTTTTCATTGCATGCTTGACTAGTTATTCAGCGACGGTTACTCTGTGGTAGGGTGGCATTTGAGGAAGTTGTTCTCGAGTACTTTTATTTTTATCCTACACGTTGTGTAAAAGAACTCACGGATTGGCGTTTGCGAGGATCGTCAGGGGAAGTGCGACAAAGCAGGAACAAGACTCTGGTGACGAACGACGACATTGAGGGTAGGCGACTTATGTTGGAAGCGCGTGCCAAATAACCTCAATCCCAGCATAGCCACGCCTTGACTTCGTCTTCAGCTTTAAGAAAGAACAGACAAGCTATTTTCGACCTGAAAGCGAGCACCCTCTCTTTTCTTATATACCAGCTGTTCCTTCCGTGTTGTTGGAAATAGACAACCGTACAGCATACGTCTGCACTTCACTGAAATGCTAATCAGGCATTCTAAGGTTCCCTTCGCTGCCAGTAGTAGTGGGACTTGAAAAGAAACATGGTAGGAACCGGGGCCCGCTATTGGTGACAGCGCATGCCATCGTTGCAACATGTACCATCGTTCTAGATAGTTGAAAGTGGCTGGTGATAGGTTGCATGTGTAAACTATGCTACATGGCTACGTTATTCTACTAAATATTGAACAATGTTAGAGGTGGATTTGTTACCCCTTATACTACTAAGCCGGTAAATCTGTACCCAATTGGAACCATTGTAGTGTACCTGTGTTAACAACGGCGTCTTTTTGACAAATGAGTAATAATTCATAGTACGCCTAGAAATACGCCTTCAAACGCCTCAAGGCGATTTTACATCATTATTTATTGGATATCGGATACAAGATATTCGGCTTCGAAGCATCAGAATTGCGTAAGATAGTAAACGGAAATTTATGTCTGAGTCAGCGGTTGCTTTATTTCCTGCGGCGCGACTTCAAAGAAGGCAACAAAAGGTTCTAAAGCACCGCCAAGGTCCTTGACGTTGCACTATATCTCCTTTCCTCTCGTTGATTATCTGATTTTGTCCTAAGGAACGGCATACAATTGTTACTCTTTTCTTAGTAAGCATTCGTGGGTCCTAGAAGTATTTTGTCTTCGCCCATTGTTTCTCAAATATTTACGGGTGGTTAGAGTTTCTTGAATTAAACAGCTAGATCATTATTGTGGATTGAAGCTCTATTGGGGTACTTTCAAAAGGAAATCAGTATGGTTAGTATGATTGAATACGTATATTTAACCGAGCACGACGGCATACTCTTTTATCACTTTTTCACAGACATCGCTGTCGCAGCAGCGAGGCAACATTTGTCCTTGCGTACAGAAAACTCAACAACTGTATCTACCTATAATCGCAGCAAGCCGAATTTCCGCAAGTATTGCATTTATTATATGAGTCTAACAGTACGATAGGGATAAACGACTTATGTGCGCAATAAATATGTAGATACAATTAGTTTGAGTTTACATTTATAAGGTCCGTCTTAAGAAGTAATTAAAAAAAAGCGCTACCGTGGACATTGCGCGTTGGCCGATGGTGAACCCTGAAAATATTGTATTAGATACAATAAGTTGGTTTCGCAAAAGAATATTGCGAAACGCTTAGTAAAAACTGGCTTTCTTTAATTCTTTTGTGTCACGTTTTTACGCCTTTTGCTGTGATGATTACGGAGTAGTCCCCACTATACCGGCATTCTAAAGGCATTATACGTATTCCCTATTTGTTTGCAAGTAAATGAGTGTTTATGGACTCATAGTTTATATGCACCTATATATAATATAGTTACTATAGGTTAATAAGGATGTATGCCCAGGACACGCAGATTTATATAAATTATTAATGGAATACTTCTAGTTTATACTATAGGCGAGAAACATACCATTCAGCATTGTAATAATTACGCCATTCGGGTACGCGTACTATCATCGTGTCTCTCTCGTTAGACATGACGTACACTGCAATAAAAGTGATATGGCTCTCGAGGGACAGTTGCGATTTGTTCATCGAAGGCTTGACTAGCCAATATCTGGCAGTTACAGCCAACCTCTGCAATTGTATTCATAAAACCAAGGCTGTCTAATTGTCCAGATCAGCTAGCACGAATAGGACACAGAATAGCCATCCGTAGGACATAGAATAGCCATCCGTAGGACATAGAATAGCCATCCGTGAGGCAGTTTTTTTCCGGAAGTGGAAAGTCTGCAAGCAGTGAAATTTATAGACGAAATAATGAAATGATCACTGGAGTCAACATGTTAGTTTAAAATATAGTAAAGAGGTAAGGTCTGGACTACTACACTAAGCAATCTATCACTAAAAAACCGTAACGAAACACATGCGATTTAATCATATAGATTGCATTGCGGCATCACCAACTGTATCATTACCTTAAGGTGTCCGGACGCTAATAGCTGAGGAAACCAAGCAACTTCACGAGTGTTCGTGCTAAGCGGATTAATCACATAATAGTTCGTACACTAAGTTCGGTCGCTAAAGACTTGAACTTAATGCGATGACCAATTTGAACGGTCGCTCGGCCACTGCAACCCATAGTTAGGTGCCCAATAACATGAAAGCGACAGAATAAAGACTGATGGAGAAACAACAGAAATTATCAGAACAGAGGTGATCCGTTAAATTCCTAGGAATTAACGGGTACGACCTACAATTTTTGTAATGATGCTACTAATTTTGCTATATAAAGAAACCAAAGAGGCAATTGGCGTTTCATAATATCCTCTACGTTTTTCTCCGTGTTCAAATGATCAAATTGTAACAATTGTCGAAAAAACTAAACGTGTTTATAAGCAAGTCTCTTGGGCGACATTTCAAAAGACGAGCTGCCAAAGAGCAACCTGACACAACCAAATGCAAATATTGCGCCACTTTTCAATTGTACGCCTCTGGCTATCGTATGACGTGGCGTGCTACCGGACCTCGAATTTGGAAATGTCGATCAAGACGACACGGTAAGACTGCCAATTATTTTGGAGTTTGCAGCAGGGCAGACGGTCGAAAAGCCTTTGAACCTCAAAGTTTCTATAAGTCAGCTTTATGGATGTTAGCAAGACCTTCAAGAGAAACTAGCATATTTACAAAGACATCTGTAGATTTCATGTTTGGCACACCGTCTTTCGGATGGTTTCTTTGCAAATAGTAACATGTTGCTGGACTGTTCATTGCCACTGACACATCAAGAGTAAAACAATAATGATCTATATATCAATATAAGTGCTATCTATAAGTTTAGGCTACAATCTGGGTAAATTAGTAAATTTATGGGAACAGAAAAGATGATCCCATATTTTCCCAAAGCACTATTTATAGATAGTACACAATTTGAGCATTTGTGTCTAAGCAAGAGTCTCAGTGAAAGCTAGTAACTAGAATTTTTTAATTCAGGAAACATGGTGAGGTTACTTTCCCAGTAGTTTTGTTTTACCCGTAATTTGTAAAGTAAGCTATTTGACGTTCTTCTAGAGACTAAGACTGCGTGATTAAGCCACTTTTATGTTGAAAGCAAACTTTCTGGAATCTAACCTTAAGGAGATTCAACGTTTTTTTGCAGATACAATTATTCAGTGCGGTGAATGAAGGGACATTTATTGACCATTTTAACGACTCTTTTGAAATTACAACAATTTCCCAAAAAATTTAGAAAGATACACTCGGTTGTCAACTAAAATTGGGGCAATGTAATTTATCTGATGTGATCGTTCAACTTATGCAGAAAAATAGTGGCTCAAGTATGGAAAAATGTCAATAAAAAACTCATTTTATTCTCATTCACACACACTTATCATCAAACAGATATACTACCGCTATAGCTGGGTATCACACAAATGTGGTGCAAAGTAATGGCTAAAGCAGAGCGATGCAAAAGGACTATTATATAAGCGATAGAGTAAATAGGCGGGTAAGAACTTAGTGCTAGTTGACCGGGTAATTAATTACGGTATTTCGGAGCAATCGTAAAGGCTTGTGTTGTCTAACTGTTTTAGAGATGGTTCCACTACTGTGCTAAGTAGCAGGCAAGTGGGGTCTTGCCGGGCATTGCTGTTCGATTCTGTGATTAGAAGGGATAAGTGAAAAGTTTATCTCAAAACGCGGAGGGTAGACCAACGTATTTCATTTACTTCACAAAGAAGTGAGTCGCTTACCACAAGTAGCAAAGCACTTCGATCCAAGTTTATCCCACAGCAGACATAGATAATTCGAATATAACTACACATCAGCTAATTTTTATTCATTACTTCATTCAATCATTTCTTTCATTATATAATAGCGAATAGAGCTATTTTCTTAATTTCATAGCTATCTACAGAGGTTAGAGTTCCTATAACACCCATTGCTACAATTTAATCTGCTAAAGTATTCGTGCTTGTGATATTAGTACATTTTTTAATCAATAAATTGAAGTAATTACTACTGTTATTAGACGCATCGCTCTTCACCTTTTTTTTTTACCTATATGTAATCAACCGGATGACTATTCTTAAAACCAGTTGGAAATATATTCTAATTATTTATCTATACCTTGTATGCTTTCTAATCCTTAATAAGCTATGTCTTCCATTTGCTTACTAATAACAGTAGTTCATTGGCATCTATGTTTTTACATTTGATTTGGTACTACCGTAGTAATTGTTTTACATTAGGGGCGGATCATCGTGCATATTTGTTACATTCTTTGAGACGTTGAGCATGGGCCTTTGGGCAAAATTTCGTGCCTTCCACGCCTAAAATTTGAAATAATTTTTTCCGAAGCTTTCTAACGCGCAGTTTTCGGGAGGTTTTGGGTTTGCCACGAGGTGCTGCTCATTTACGAAATGAGTCGCTTTTTTTACATATTATTTCTGAAGATGCAATAATTGTACCCTTAGCAGATGTTTTCAGTCGTTACGTCTAAAGTTTATTCAGGCGATTTCTTAAACCTAAATGCGAAGTCATTTGCAAAATACCTCTGACTGTATTGTCTTGTAATGCCTCCAATCTCTTCCAATTCTGTTGGTTTGCATCACTTCCCTTACCATGGAGATATACCTGCAGTTTGACACATCCACATAATCTTCAAGATCCCATTGCATTGGAATTCACTTGTAGTGATAATATTCGGGTCGTCTTGCAAATAATGTTTTCCACAGAGGTTTACTCTCCTTTGAATAACGCGCTAAATTCGCAAAGTGCAAAAGACTCAAGACAGTAGCACTATTTTGTGCATAGACTGTTGATACCAGATCCAGTAGAATGAGTCATCTGAGAAAGGAAGCAGACGGCGCTACGGTGATTTTATCCAACATCTTTTCCCTGGATCAAGAAATGAACGACACATTGAACTATATTTATCGTGACTGCAATTTGCAGTTAGTCTGAACTTCCTTGGCAATTGCTTACGCGGGGAGTCGAAAGTAAATTTAATACTTCTGAACAAAATAAATAGAACAACGTCACAACGCATGACAATGCGATAAAACAACGTCAGCTCAGTCTTAGAGTGGGCTCAGAGAAAACGGTGCGTCGCTGCTTAGTGTTACTTGGTTTAGAACGGAACTCATTTTTTAAGAAAGTCTCGATGTCTCTCATCTCGATATTACGTCCGCAAACGTAATCCGACTACGTCTCAAATATACATAGGGATCCGCTGGTGCGGCAAAATGGACTGCTTAGTAACTCATTAATTATTTATGCTTATGAAGATGCACCAACATAGTTAGTCACTCGTTTGCTCCTCAAAATTTTATAGAAATAAAATTGCCTGATATGCGTGGAACAGCCCGGTTCGCAATCTTCAAGCTAGCAAGCTATTCGCTCGGTTTTCTTGAGGGTAATGTGTGGACACAAATTCAGGACTATAATAAAATCGCTTTTGCATTGTAGATAACCGAGTTGAGCAAACTAGAGAGCCGTTTTTATTTTAACATCACTAATCAGTTCTCACGTCGACGCGTTTAAATCTACGCAATCAAGTGATTTTGAGGTAATTGATATATTAGTTCTAATATATTAAATCTAATTATATACCTATCAAGAAAATGAAATGAATCTTGTCAAATTCTGACCCATATCAATTTACAAAATTTTAAACGAAAATTATTGACAAGCATAAATATTCAACTAGTAATTTTTTTTAAAAACAAACAGAATAATACATCGACATCAATTCGACTTAAAAACAGCTAAAAACAGCTAAAGCTCAGGATGTTGGACTTGGGATCTTGGTAACGCTCTCGAAAGTTTAAGACGTAATGCAATTATTTTTCTACATTTGAAGCAAGCAATCGATAAGATGTTAGGCTCCTTAGACTCACCAGCAAGCCTGATACTTTCAAGTATGGTAATAAAGCCTCAAACTGAATCATATGTAATAAAAAGTAGTAATAAAAAAACATGTGGTCAAAACCTCGAGCAAATGTAGCGGCGCATTTAACGCTGATTGCGGAGTACCCGAGGACTCGGTAGTTGGGCCTACCTGTTCTAACCTATATATATCTGTGATCTATACGACTTTTATATACAACGCAGCTTGGTAGTGACGCATGTATCTTGATTCCCACTGAAATATCAGAAAGGCTGCATTGTTGTTACAGGCACTTTCATAAACGTCAATTTTTAACCGCGAGTCAACGACCGAATGGTTAATATTACATAAATATTGGGCAATGGCTTCAGTTACTGGCTTACTAGATTAGCCGCGGAAATTTCCTTGTTTTTGCACCACATGGTGGATTTGAGAATCTTTCTTCATCTGAGGAGTTTTTCGGTCATTCCATTATATAAAATTCCTCTTGTATAAAATCCGAATGTAAATATTCCTCTTTTTTTATACCATTTGATTTTTACAAATCTATCATTTCAGTTAATAAAAAAAACTTTTTTTTTTATTTAACTAACATATATTACTTACAGTTTCGTGAGAACTGTTTACTTCACTGCTCACTCAGGCATTTTTCTGTAAGTCATTCCATTCATCCACCAATTTGTTATACTGATGCCATGAATCTACTGAACACAAGAGGGAGTGGTCTCTTAGAAAAATATTACATAGTTGGTTTTCTGGAAACTAATCCTTATGTTTAGGTTAGCTCTCCTAGAAGTAATTATTGCAACAAAAAAGCAACAATCGTTCTTTCAAGGGTAAAGTCGGTATAATAATACAGATCGACGCAAGTGATTTTCACTTCCTTAGCTGCTCTTAGAGTTAAGATCTTCGCAGCCGGCATACGGAGATCGTCTATTACCTGGTGAACGATGTCAATCACTGGCCAAAGCTTATTTGCAGAGTGTTTTAGATCTGGCGGGGCTTTAAATACGCTCAAGTAAAGACCATCTCTATCGAAATTGGGCAACCGCCAGACGTTAACCACGGGGTCTTGCAGAGGGAGTATCTTGAGTCAACAATAGAAGCAATGATTTTGGAGCGACATTATTAGATCTGAAGTATACATACTAATTAATACGCATGAACAATGTAGATATATTATTTTTGTTTGTTATAATATGCAGGATAGAAAAATACTTCGCTGGTTTTAATCTGGCCTATACGCAATTAAGAAGTATAAGCCGGCTTTTTGTACTTCGTCGAGACTCTTATACTAAGAAAGTTCTGTTCATGAAAACATGCGTTGTAATTTGCTAATATGAATAAACCGACGTCGCAATGTGCCTCGATTGAAGTATTTAGTTAGGGTTTGGTAGCGGCAGGCCCTACGCTTGTTTTAATAATGCTTTGCTTACTTTTGAATATTATTCATGGCTGCTCTGCAAAGAGAATACGCCAATTTTAAAAACCTTCAGCCTGTCGATGTTAAAAAATATTTTTATACTTGAACGTAAACGTTCACGCCGTATATTGCACTTCGTTACACGGTTGATGCCGCCACCAACCACTGCGAAGATTGGTGCAGTGTTCATGGATTTCGAGGCGACTCTGCCTTGCGAGTTACCTTGTCGGGGTTGCTAACCCCAACAAGGGTGGGTGTACCTCCAACATCCTAAATCTGTTGGTTGTTATTCTACAGTAAAATAAAATCAGAATCGACAGTGGAGTCGCGAAGCTCCCTCTTTTTTTCGAACAACCAAAGTGACGCAGGGAAACAACCTCAATTCGCTACTGTCCGCGGTTCTGCTCAAGTACCTGCCAGTCCAGAGTCGGAGCGAACGTGACCTAGTCAACATTATTTTATATGTGAACAACTTGGTCATTTATGACTGCAGTCAGTTTCAAGCTCAACAGGCCTTGACCAGGCTGCATGTAGCGTCCCTTGTACTCAGACTGTCAATCGGGAAAAGACGTTGGCAATAAAGTTCAAACGCGAAGGACGTGTATCCACGGAGGGCAGCCTAGGTGCGATGGCCAACCGCTAGCCTATGTCAAGAAATTTTTGTACCTAAGTTTACTACTAACAACTGAAGCCTTCTGCTGCCTGGATTACGTTACGAAACGATGCCGAAATAAGCTGCCCGTGGTAGCGATGATAAGAGACTTTTCATCTTCTATTCATCACAACGGAATTAAAAGTATGGAAATAGCCGCATACGGGGTAAAGATCAGTCTCTAACTCTTGAATCCTTTGGGGACATGCTAGTCAATGGCAGACGTCACATTATGCCTGAATCCCAGGCAGAAGGGAGCCCCGCAGATAACACCGAAATGCTGCCAACTCCGCGTAGCCAAGGAGCCAATAGAGACTCCTCATCGACCTTGGTTGAAACTCAAGGTTAAGCGTAGTTTACCTTAAGCGTATTCTCGTCTTACACCGTGCTGCTCGGAGCAGACTTAATTACCTCCTTTCGGACACTTCACTCATTACTGAAAAGCTACGAGCCGCTTTAACCGACTGCGATTTCCATCAACAAAGGGCTTTCTTCCAGTTTCCTAAACACTAGTGCAATGAACAGTAACACGTGGAGGGGATCATATTGATCGAACTGATGCGTTACGGTAAGATTCGCCGTACATGGATTCCATCACAAGCTATGCTCTCTCGCCCTTTACCACGAGCCCGCCCTCGCATGTGTATGTGTGCGATGGTGGTCATATCTGCGGGAGATACCATGTGGTGGAACGTGCCCATGTTCGCGGGCTTCCCCAGCAAGTTTAACTTAATTTAGCCAGGGAACTAAATAGCACTCAGCATGGAATGCTCTTAGTCGTACTCGATCATGATCGACGCCCGTTATCAGTTCGTACTCGCGAGCTTCACCAATATATATATATATACTCATGTTACTACTCGACCACCGTGTTGATGATGATGAATGATTATGATTAAAAAAGACTTGCTGCCGTTTCGTCCAATTGATTTTAAAGTCATGAAATGGCCATCGCACGATTTTGACTTTGGACTTCATCTGAAGAATATCAGTCTCTCGTTGGCACAAAGTTAACATTAATCATGCTTGTTGCATAGTCCTTGTCTGCTCATGATTTCTTAGCTAAGGCTATTATGGAAGGTGAAGTATGATTTATTTAGGAAACGAATTGAATTTTCAAGATAGGTAGTATAGTTTTACCCAAAGCCTATTGTCCATATTTTCAATTTTACACAGATACACTACATTCTAATTGCATGCTCGATGAATACAGTCTTTGTCTAGACATCATTATATCCAGGATGCTTCTTCAACTGAACATCACAATGTACCCTTAGATTTTTTGTACGCAAACAATGCGTCTGGTAGCAATAGCATCTACGGTCGTAGTTCTCAGGACAATAATTTCCTGCGTCGTATTCGGGAGAGCTAGCCCTCCCGGGTGCTGTAAATTCTACCTTGGGGTTTCTGTGTAACCGTGCTTCACCTTGGGTGGCATATACGTTCCGTCGGTGCCTAGAGTTCGGCCGTTTCTATATCAACGAAAATATTGCTTGAGTTTACAAATTTTTATTCGTTGTATAAGCCTCTGACTCCATCTAACATGGCTAAGACCTCCATGCACCAGTCATTAATTTAGTAGTTAAAGATATATTGGTAAACCAGTACTCTCTCTCTCTCTCTTTCTATATATATGTATATATATATATATATATATATATCGGGGGCGAGAAAACAAGGTGGTAGAAAGTGCAATAAAATAATTGGTCTAAATTAAAGATCTATAATATTTCGTGTTGATTGTCATGTTTCCTGTCCGTCTACCTGTTTTGACTCCTAAGTTTTTGTAAACAAAGGGAATTAAATTGTATTAGCGTTGATGCCAAACAGTAGGTGATAAATAACGAGTGGCGTGATAATGAAACATACGCATTGTAAACCGCATAAAAAATCATCCAGGCGTCTTTCATAGCCGTCCCGACCCATTCTCAACGCACAAAATCCACCACAATAAGCACCGTACGACACCATACACCATAAGATACAAGCATTGAAAAACACAGTAATGATTCGTGATAAAACTGTATGGCATATCTCAAAACATGGGCATATGAAATCGCAAGAAGATGTTAACTGAAACACCTTCAGCGTTCTTGGACTAACGCTAGTACCGGGTACGCTTTTTCTCTAAAAGATGCCGCTACTTAATAGCAGCCGATATTATTGTAACACAACTTGATTTTAGAAATTACTACTTACTAGGCCAATGTAGCATTTTATAAAAATACAACAGTAATTTGCCCTGTTTTATTCTCGTATTTAATTCAAGTGTGCAATATATTTCTGCGCCACCCGCATCGTAACTTCTGCTCGTCGGTTTGGTGATATAGAGTTCATGTGCACCATTGACGACGACTAAGATGTTGACAGTGTAACAAACATCGGTATTCGATTTTATCAGCGTATCCCTGCAAGGTTTTATATCCTTTAAAGTCACCGTAGCAACTGAGTGTTTACCTGAATCACTCACAACAAACGTAGGGCGAAGTAGGAAGCAGCTTTTTGTGAATGGCCTACGTAGGACACCTGCGAACACAAATAGAAAGCCAAAAAATTATCAGTTCGAAATGTGCGAATATGCAGCGCATCGGTTTGCCATAATATGTCCTTCTTGGAAGTCGACCATAGGACTTAATGACTTGAGTCATTCGCTCGCGACGTTTATGCAACACAAAATGCAGGCTTTAGCTGCAGCGACCAGCCGAAAGTGCTCTTCTGGAGTAGCAAATATCTAGTACAGAATCACATCAGGCAAATGGCGGCCTAGTAGGACTTAGCATATATACTCGTAGCGTATATACAAACGAGTCTGATATACAAACGATTAGGCGTTTTAAGCGCCAATCCGAAAGTTGTGTAATTTAATTTACCCCTTTTGTAGCCATCATACTGGGTGATATAGTCAAAATGCGCAGCGAGATCAAATACCCCCTGTTCGATGCAAGTGTGGTCAAAAAAAAGTCGGCACTGTCCTTGACGAGGTTAATAGAAACATGGCGTTCACCGAATCTGCTGCCTCATGCGTGGGTTAGCCAAACGTTGAAGCCAGCTGACGCAAACTGAAACGCTGTCAAAATAAATTACAGAAAAGGGGTTACCATCTATATTCCGCTCGTATTATTAGCTCCACTAACAAATCTAGCCACATATTTCTGTAAGGTAAATAAGCTTTCGCAGCAAGGCTTCGCCGCAGCCTTACAAGACAATCGACAGCACAGTGCATCGAAACGAAAACGCCACTGCTACTAATGTTTAGCTTTGCTGTAATTTCTCGTTACTGAAGAAAAATTAAATGTGACACTCTTTGGTTTGACCTATAGTTTCCCATTGAACGCCTTGCCTTACATTATCATGCCTTTTTAACGAAAGATGTTTAACAGCTTCGACTTTACACATATTCTTTGTTACGTCTATCTAATAGGAGAAATTCACGATTTAGTCGCAGCGGTTTATTCTTCTTTATGCTGCACGCAATAATATGGTATTTTTCCATTTTGTGTGCAGTTATTTGAAGGTTTCGCTTTTTGACATGAGTAAGCAGATGCTTTTTTGAACATACACCATTGTGTGTAACTGGAATGGCGTAGTCTACCAGGTCGATTATACTCCCAATAAAATGCAGATGAAAGGTCAATCAACAGCGCAGACATATCAACAGCTACGGTCCAACGATAATAGCTCTCTAGAGTATAATTCAACAGAGATAGCTCAGTAGTTTTGCATCTATGACTGTTAGGTTTTGACACGTGAAATTCTTGGGCAGGAACGGCAGTTTCCAGTAAGCGTGAACTAATTTCATCCATTTTAACGATTTACCAGTAAAAGTTCAAATATAAAAGCGCTACTGGTGATGATTTCAAGGTATATATATTCGCACATATTCTTACGCTTCAAGAAACAGAATTAAACTTAATACAGTTTTAATTACAAAGCCGCCTAGAGAGTCAACGGATGGTCAGACATACGCTAGTCAATGGCAGGCGCCATATTATGCCTGAACCCCAGGCAGTTGAAAGCCCCGCAGACAACACCGAAGTGCTGCTAACTCCGCGGAACCGATGAGCCAATAGAGACTCCTGTAAGTAACAGGACTAACTGTAACTAACTGTTAAGTAACAGTTGTACAGGTACTCAAGTAACACGTGATACGGGACTGACACACCGTTGTATATCGAGCAGTTGCGTTTCACAGAAATCCGATGGTTCCTTAAAACTCCATCTAACCAAACTTGGTAGAAAATTATGTTCAACTGAAACAGCATTAGAGTGCGCTTACGACTGTGCAGTTACAACCACGACTGGCAGCTTCCTGGCATTCATGAGCGTATCGTGAAATGCATTTTCGTGGTAATCACGTGAGTCATTGTTGATAGAAAACAAATGTCTAAACTAAACTGACGCCAGGTAAAAAATTTGATCCTGCTATTTTCAGATTGTAAAAGCGACGCTTGTTTTTGATTCTCACGATTGCCCACCTCCGTTCACCGACCGTCGCCGTTTGATCAAAGTGTCTTAATCTTCGCTTCCAATTTAAAATCGATGAAAAATTTTTCATTTTGGATTGTTTGCCAAATTGTAACGGGGTCTCCCAAGAAAAATTATTGCGGGATTGTACCACAAGATACGCACGTTGACGCTGCAGATGTTTTTCATGTGACTGTAAAATGGGGTAGCTTCTCAAGAAGGAATCCCTCATCAAACTGGTTCATGTACTTGAGTACAACTTATCAAAGTAATTTGGTTTGTTAATAGAAAGTAGGATGAAACTGTGATACGGCGTAGTAAACTCTGCAAAATGAACCAAACTCTAGGCATAAGAAGAATATTATTTTTTATGATTTTCATAAATTTTGCAAAGCTTTCACAGCGTGATAAAGAAAATGGTGCAAGGCATACATGTTTGGAACCGAACTCTGTTTTGAAAACAACTATAATTTATTTTTCCCAGAGCTCAGCCTTTATCACATAATTACCTATATCTATCTTTTCCGGAATCAAACGATATATACATATTTTTTTTGTCTAATTTGTAGACGAATCAGTGTAAGATTGCAATGCAACATTCAGATATAATAATGTATATGTACCAATTAAGGAAAACGAACCTGGCTGATTTTTCTTGGAACACCTTTGGACGTTGCGCTCGCTTAGCGTGACTCGGCCATTGCGAATCGAGAGTCTCAAGAGCAACCAGGATCTACGAGTAATAAAATCAATGAAATTCTGGAAGTGCCAGGTAAACAAATGATGTGTCAAGCAATGTCGACAGCTGCTTAAAGCCATTTAGGACGTGCTGGTATTTTAATGCAGTGCGAACGTCGAAAACAATACTAAATGTCGTCTCAACCAAATGCGTGGCTTTGTTTGGCCGTTTCTAACGACTACATGTAGTTTACTATGTTTTAATATATATGCCAAATAAATTGTATACATCATTTGCTGTAATAGTTAGCCGAAAGTTTAACGCCTGGCGAAAATGAAAAAGTATTTACATTGCGGCTAAGTCACAATGTATTAAAGAAAATAGACTCTCGTTTAGTAAATCCTATGGAAAGTTGATGCAGAACATAGTAAAGGATCTATGTATGGTTGTATTGTACCGGTGCACACGCTTTGAATGTAAACAAGTGCCAATTAACATGTCGTATTAGGGTGAAACCCACTATGAGCATGTGTCAAGAAAACGCACTTTAAAATTCATTATTACGCCTTTTTTACTATCAGCTACCTAGCTATGCAAGCCGTCAACGTAACTAAGATAGGCGTATAGGCTGCTAATGACCGGTATGACTGGCATATCTTTCTTTCGAGACCAATTTTACTTGGATATAGTTCACATTACCATGCTATCACATAAATAGTTGAAGAAATCTGTGCTAAAGCAATTGACTGCCTTAGCAGCACATACGATGGAACGGTATACTACCGAGTAAAAGGCTAAACAACACAGAATCTAATCATCTCTTGGATGGCAGACACACTAGTGAGATTCCCCGTTAACCGCAAGGCACTAGAAAGACCTCTGAGAAATTTTAATTCGTGTTGAAAGGCAAAGACAAATGTCGGTATCATTTTCGGCATCGCAAGCTGAGGATAAGCCGAAGCATGCAGTGCCTTTAATCTCTCCATGATAATATATAGGTTATATGACGCTGCTCATAAGTAGCAACTTCCAGTTGTATAATAAACATCAAGTACGTTGAATCTTTTATGTTGCAACGTAGTTTTCAAATAGTTCATCTTTAATGATATGAGTTACCATGTATCTATCGTTAAGGGAACGCTTATTTTAAGCACCACTTGTGCTGATATTTTTGCCATGACCACACTAATCTCTAATCGATAAATTATTGCAGCTTGCGCGACATTTCTTATGCAGTTCAAATGACTGTACATTTCTTGAAAA
>MNPL01000037.1:0-29295 GCA_002081605.1 Tropilaelaps mercedesae
TATATATATATATATATATATATATAATTTTAATAGAAATAACTATATATACCTATAAATGTCACAGGTAATTTTTAATTTATGGTATTTACCTTATTATTTATTTATGACTGATGTAATAAAAGTGCACAAACAATATTTGCATGACAAAGCTACGTCGTTAATATGAGAAGTTCATCATTTATTGTGATTCGTGAAGTGAATAATAATAATACAGATAGATATAAATAAAACTTACACTATTACAGAAGTACTTTAAATTACTCTCCGCCGTTTAATGAAATATAGTTTGAATTGAATTTGAACTGAAGAGCACGGGTTTTCAAATTTTGCGCGCTGCAGATGTTGGTCTAGGTGGTACGATACCGTTAGAGGTTCGAAAACGTCTGTTGATCACCTTCGCATTGTTTATTTTTCACAGGGAAACTGTCCTTTCTGTACGAATTAGTGTTCAGCTTTTCTACAAGCGACGTAATTCGAAAATGGCATCGAATGGAGAGATCCAGACAGCTCTTGCTAAATCGGAAGTCACCAGAAAAAAAATTCAAAAAAAGGTGTGGTACAGAATCTGCAAAATTTCTGGACTCGTATTGTTCTTCCCGCGAAATGTGGAGATTTTTTTACAGATTAAGTTTCGAAATGTACTTGTCGTTAAATTCGAGGTCAACTGATTTTCTGAAATTATGTAATGTATCACCTATCGTTAAGCATTTATAATGAACTTAAAAGTATCAAAATTCCTTTTTTAAATAAAAAACTTATTTTTTACCTAAAAAACATGTAAGATTCCAATTTGTGTAAATTGGAAGATTTGGTTGGAAGATTGGAAGATTGGAAGTAAATTGGAAAAAAGAGTGATGCTAATAGATTAAGCTAATTGTGCTATATAATCACGATATTTTTTGCTTATGAGCAAAGCAAGTACTGGTTAACGTAATCATATATATATATATATATATATATATATATATATTCGTGTTACATTTTACGATTCTTCGAATAAATCTGTTACTCTCCATTCGTCATGTTCTCCAGTGTTATGCCGAAACGAGGTTGTACAAATGCGACTTTGTTTCATTCTTTGTTGAGATAACACATACTACTAAACTACGACCAATTATTGATTACATATGATTCATTTTTCTAACTTCAGAGATAATAGTTTTCAATTGAGTACTTAATACTTCTACTATGCATATACCTTCATAGTATTTACACAGAAACTCTTCAATGCCATCATATATAATTGTTATTTGTTGATGTCCCGAAGTGCTACAAGTTAGAAATTAAGTATAAGTACGAGTCTATAACGCTGTCTATCATTTTTGGTTTTGGAACTGAAGGAATTAGACGACCAGAAAATGAACTTTCGAGCACATGAATGTAAGGTGACTCGACGGAAACCATTCCAGCCCGTCTTGCCCCACAATTTCACGATTCCGGACGATGTCGTTCTACATTCTACTACCCGTGCGCGGCAGAGGCGAAAATTTGATGATTTTCTGGACGAAAAGAATAAAGAAAGGATGAAACTTGCAGAGGTAAAACATTCTAATACGCCATTAGAAAAATTACCAGGTCATGGGGATCAAAAGCATGTGACAGTGTGGTGTATTGCCAAACAGAACGCACAATGTGAGTTAAACGGAAGAAAAGTTGTGTTCTATGTTAGATATTGGACCGCTAAATTTTAAATAAGCTGCCTTCACGTTTTAAATCAACAAACTAAGCTTCGTAGTGAATAAATGTTCTCTAGACGTAAATGTGATATTAGTGCAATAAGCTGAAAAACGGCGTCATCGCAACGATTGGAAAAAGCGAACTGTAACATACAAGCTGTCTATACATTGAAAAAGCCGAGCGAAAGGCCCCTGTCAACTATCGCCTTATATTTCATCACCTGACAGTTTCATGAAAGATATAAGTTTACTGATTTATAAAAAAACAGCCACGGTTAAATTTTTCTTTGAAGGTATATAAGGTATAATATTTCTTAAAAACTACATATACACTGGTTTTTTTAAATGTTAATGCAAAGCTACCTAGAAATTTAATGAATTTCGTCCTTACGCTCATCTTTCCACTCGCAGGAGGAGAGACTCCGTCGTAGAGAAGCTGAAAAAGAGGAGTTAAGGGTATATCGTCAGAAACTTGAATTTAGGGCCCGTCCCGTCCCGTATGGACCAGTCAGTGAGCCGTACAGGGTGCAGCCTTCCACTAAGGACCTTACTGTACCGGCAACTCCGACTGTCCTTAAACGAAGCAATTCCAAATAAAAAGAGTGACTTATACTATTTTCTATATTCAGTTCTATTGTGATTATTACGGCTCCTTAAAGATCAACTAATTCGTAAAAAGTGAATGTTTTTCGATTGTAGTTATGTGGCTTCGATTGTATGACGATGCGCAACTCCAGCGACGTAACAACAGGCATTTATAACCTAAACAACTAAATTCCTAAAAGAAAATCTCAAAAACTGAGTAATTCTGAAATCGAATGCGGTTGTAAATAACGTACATTATTATACTGACTATTTATCTACTGGGTAGAAAAATGTGTTTTGACTCTATGCATCAATATTCCATTTCAGACAGTTCAAGAACTCCAAAAGAATTTAAAACTAACTAGATAAATTTAGATCGTTGTTAACATAAGTTAATAGTTATTATCATAGTGTTAATTATTAATTATTTTTAGTTATTAGTTAATTAATAATTTTTAATTAATTAGTAGTGTCAAAACAAGCTGGTCGTGGTAAATAGCGTGACGGTATTAGTCAGCCAGAAGCACGATTCTAGTAGCTGGCCCGAAGAATAAAAATAAGCCGCTTTGCCTATCGTATTCTATGGGTAATTGGTAAACGTAGATGAAAAAGCGATGATGACAAAAAATAGGCTGTACACTAATAAATAAATAGATACTAGTAGGTAGAATCATTATTAGTCAGCGAGAAGCACGATTCCAATAGGTGGATCGAAAAATAAAACATAAGGCGCTTTGCTTATTGTATTCTATGGGTGATTGGTAGGCGTAGATAAAGAAGCGATGATGACAAAAAATCGACTGTACACTAGTAGATAGGTTGACACTAGTAGATAGAATATACAGATACAGATATTTGGAATATACAAAATACTAGCTGTCAACTGCTAAACCCGAACATCGGAGAATAAGTTCTGGAGAAGAGGGTTTTGAAATGTTGTTCTTTCACCTATAACTATCATCTGCTTTGTGGTGCACCATAATATTTGCCCCAATATATTTTATGATAGGAGTTAGATTTTTTCGTTTATTACTGGCTTCTTTCGGAGTTCCATTTAACCTAACAGTGCATTGCTTTCGTGATGATTTCACCCAGTTCTTGGTAATTGGTTTTTTCAGCTTTAGTAAAATGTGACATTTTACTAATACGTTCGTGACATAATATCGTATTAGGATATGTGTGAATTATTATAGTACAGACATTAGATTACGTAGAACTTTGTGTATGTTAGTTATTATTGTAACTAGGATTCTTTTCACGTATGATATTCATAAGTGAAATTCTTGTAGTTATTGTTACATTCATGTTATAAACTCACTGTTACTGATTTAATGGATAGAGTTGATTCTTTAGAAAACAATTCTACGAAGGCTCCAAATTTAAAACCCTGCTTACTGGAAGCTCATAATTTGCATTGAGCTTAGCGTGAACTTGGTACGTTGGCAACAAAATTTTTCAGTTGATAGCTGTAAAATGTCTTAGTAGTTTTTCAACCATAAGAACTTACTGACAAAGGCAGGCTTAAAAAATGGACTTGGTTTATCCCCTTTTGAGATCTCGACAAAACATAATCGTATACTGTTCGGATAAATCTATAGACGTAATCATGTATGTATTGTACTGACAGTATTGAGTGTATGTGAGTGTATGTATTGATGTCCACAGCAACCAGGACCGTGCACAACGATAAGGAATGGTCGTGATCTAATAAGCCGACACATTTTTTTTAATGGCACAACTGTGGCTTTCATTATGAAATAAATATATTGAAAATTGGCATTTTAAATGGAAAATTTTACATTCGTAACAGTGGCCGGGTGAGGCGTCAGCCCGTCAATTCTAAATTCTAAGGCAACATTTATAATAAACTTTAATTAAAAAGCTCAGTAGGCTGCTAGGTATAAATATCGAGAATATCATTGAACTTCCTACCTGTGTTGTTTCAAGTGATCCCTAAACTACTACTAATTCTGGTATTATTCCCTTGTAAAATTTTTGGACGAAATTCGCCGTGTTAAGTTGTCCTTTCTTCCTCGAGTACACAGAAGGGAAGGCTAATTATAAAACCGAAAACTTCCATAATAACTTCAATTCGAAGACATAATTCGCTAAAATTATATGTGATGTCTCTATTGTTTCAGCACTATCAGTTGCTCCAATTGACGCGATCGTTTTTCTATATACCAGTGCAATTAAAAAAATACGTGCGTAGTCAAAAATAAAAACGTATTTATTAACAAGTATAATTGCTTTCACTTTTTATCGGATTACGTTCCAATTCTCCGAAGGTAGATTTTTTCTACTTATTGTACAATATACAGACAGATAAACTGTACACGTCTAACTTCAAATATTCTCCCACAACAACTATACACACCCGGCCACACCGTTAGCTGCCGTAGAGCCACAACATCATTTCCAATTTATTTAACTGATTATCACTATTGTTAATTATAATCTGTATTGTAAATGTACCCGGAGCCGTTATGTGATCTTCATTGCTCGAGCGCAACGTACACAAGCGTTATTAAAAATACATATCATTGTCATATAGCAAACACTCAATTTTGCCCATGTATTTTTTGTTTCAGTCTCTGAAATACAATGTTTTTTCAATATGATAATAAATACTCCCTGCCTTCACCTTTGGATGTTAAATGTGATAAACTTAAACGAATACAATGACATTCATCTTAGGGACGGATACAATTTGTTATGGGCTAATTGATGAATGGAGCTGATTAACAGGGTTGGTTAACTTACAAAAATAACTTAGCCATCTGTCTCCATTGGTACTTCCCCGGTTTCGGGCGAACTGAGCTCGGAAAGAAGGGCAGTAGCTTCGGCTAGTGTATCCTGGGCAGACACCGTCCGCTGAAAAGTCTTCGTGTTCGAGTCTTCATTACTCATCTCAACACCACCGTCATCTTTGGCCTGGCCATCCGAACTACTAACTAATCTTTCCATCTGGTTTTGCAGCCATTCAACTGCCCATTGCCAGCTTTGTACGCTCTTAAGCAGATATTCTTTTGCCGTCTCAGTCTTCGTTGCCAACGTAACAAGGAATTTTATGCCTTGATATGCCCGTCGACTGTCATTGTCCTGGCTAGCAGCTACGATGGCTAAGATACCATCATAATCCGAAGATGGCGCTCCGTTGATGATTAGTTCAACACGTTCTGATCGCAGACCGTCTTGTATTTGTAGCAACTTCGTCAATAGTTGCGAGAGGTTGCGTAATTCGTTCGATGGCAGGCTCGCAAATAGCACCATAGCCTGCCGAATAATCACTTGCGATAACTCTCGATTGCAGAAGCTTAGCTGAGCAAGCACATTGAACAGAGCTCGCGCATGCGTGAGGGAAGATTCAGCGCAAGCGCACACAAGCTCGTGCACAAGTCGAAACGTCCCTGGCGATGTAAGCGAGTGACGGACGTCATCTGGTAACGGTAACGGTCGCTCTACAACCACTGGAATGACGTGGTCAACCTCCGGGGGATGAGAGTAAAGAGAAGAAAGGTCACACGCTTGAATCAGACTGGCGAGCGTACGATGCAAGAAGATCAGTTCTGCCGCCTGGCTTGCGCTCCAACGACGAGGAAGTTGTTCCTATACAGAAAACAAACACAAAAAGAAAACAAAAAATAATAACTATTCGCAACCACTAAAATTATAGCAGATCCATCCTTTCTTATCGATTTAGCCAATACTAGTTTGCAGAAATAGAGTACTATACGGAAGGTAAATATTAAAATGACAGGATACTGATTGGAGCCTGCTATTTTGGCATTCATATCAAGAATGGACGCAATAAGTTATGGAATGATTGGTTAATGGGGTTCGATGGGATTGGTTGGCGCACAGAAATAGCTATCCTATTCGCCCTACAAATGGCACTCGCCTTAAATAACAGATCCAAGTACAAAATATAGTAGATGACTGATACGGCCGTGTCATTATATAATTTAAAATTATGTAAGCCACAAGAATGAAATACCGAATTTGATTCGGAAAGCTATAGAAATCCACTGTGGCGGTGACTCAAAACGGATTCACCACTGCACAATAAATATATATTGACATCAAGCGATATACAGAGACTTACATCATTCTGAAACTCGCATGCACGCTCGCCCAACAGCAGGACGACCAAACGTTTGTATGCATGAAAGCGGAACATCTGTTGGCAGGCCAGTGTACCCGTTTGAGCGTTCGATGAGAGAACCGCGAGGTATTCGTGGCACTGCCTGCAATTCTCTTCGACTTCTTTATCAAGTAGAACAACCAGTTTGTCGATAACTGCTTCAACTTCGAACGACTTGGTGGCCTGGAGGCATTTGCCCAAGATTTGCCCAAAGGACGACCGAATATTGCGCAACGGGCAGTCTAACAAATATAGTCTGAAAGGAACAAGAAATTTGAATGTATACTAAGATTATAGCGTAAACTTATTGGCTCGTTTTCATTACAATGACAATATTGTTATAAAATACATATTATATTATAGCTCAATTGTTGTCTATGGCCAAGGTCTCGATATAAATTACCACACTCTGGATCGCAGAGTAAATGCGATATAGGAGGACTATATTTTTTAATATCTACACTGTGGACGGACAAAAATTTTTTGCTGATCTAAATATAATAGATGACAATATGTTACAATATAATTTACAGCAACCAATTACCGGCCAAAATAAGTAATCGAAATAGACACGTACGCAAACACTTTATCTAATTTCCAATTTGATTATCTACAACGCATTTTATAATTTTAACGTGTATGAACTGTACATTTATTTCTTCGTGCGCTTACATGGATAATCACGGTCAAAGTGACATCCATAAAATATGATACTACATACTTTAAAAAACTGGCGCCTTGCTGGGCGAAGAATCGTAATAGCCACAGCGCTGCTGATGGACTAAACAGCAATAACTTCTCCAGAACACCAATCCACTCCTCGATTATTCCACTGAAAATAAATGCATTATGATTACTACCAAATTCTTTCACAAAAAAATACACCAGGTGGTGAGGGCAGAATTATAACTTATTGTTCAAATATAATGCGTTCAACAATATTTTTTGTCATGTATCAATACATGAAAAAAAAAAAAAATATATATATATATATATATAAATATATATATATATACCTGTCTTTGTGCTTGTACTTTAGGTACGTATTAAGTAGGAAGTGAGTGCTGAGTTTGATACTCTCGACCATCAGCTGCTCGAAATCCTTATCACTAGGTTGCACACAATCTGCGTTTACGGAGCACAGCTGTAGAATAAATTTCATGTAGTCCTTGTTATATATTTCTTTGTTGTGCATAAATTCTAGATTCTCCTCGTGCACTTGCTGCTGAATGTGCGGCGGCACACGTGAAGGGAATAGTCCTCGCCGTTCACCGTGATCCACGAGTGTCGTTAGTTGGCTTAAGCTGTCCGCCTTTGCAGACGCAAGGCAGACGCTTCTCGATGCCACGTGCATCGGCTTCTCCTTTTCTACATAGAAAGAAAAACGCCCCTTGCACGTTTTCGGTGTCTTTGCCGTTGTTGGGTTTCGTGACAGATCTTTCCTTTCGTAAAACAGCATATAAGCATTCCAGTAACGAACGCGATCTTCGGGATAGAAGGATGAAGTATCGGATATCTTGGCCTTATAGTTGCCTCCGAAACACTCAACCTCTAATGTAGAGTCAGTCAAGTCAATTTGTTCTACTGTAGTGTCATTAAATTTGAACCATGTGTTAGGGTCGTGCTTCTCGCGGCGGTCTTTGATAAACGAATAGTAATGACCAGCATTAGCTTGCCCATTATGTACAACAATTCCGACAAGTTGGTAGCAGTTGACGTCAAACATCTCTGCAGCCCGTCCGCTACCTGACTCTTTTTTATCGAGATATTCCACAGTGTATGCAGCCATATCGAGCACCCATGGAAATTTAAAGTAGTAATCAAACTTGACCGCGCGGTTAGCCTCAAAATCGAAACCAAATCTTTTCAACTGGATGGTGAGAACAGGAGGAAGGTTCTTGATGCAAAGCCGCTTTACTGCATCTCTCTTTTGGCCGCAGCGCTCACAGAAGTATGCATTGTCGCCGCTAAGCAATTCCCCTTTCACGAATTGTTCCAGACTTTCAACAAGACTTTGACTTTTTATGGGCAGATTGAGCGCCATAAACGATTCATCTCGCTCGTAACGGTGCGGACAGCCCTGGCAAATTTTTTGATCCGAAAAAACACCCTCGTAAAACGGTTTGAATAGTGCATTGGTGCCCAATTTGTTTTCGAGGTATTCATCAACCTGATCAACGAGATGCGTGAAGAACTCGAACGCGTCGTGCTGCTCGCGCACGTTGACCGGTGTTCCCCATAAACGAAAAGAATTCCAAAACTGTTCCGGAATATAGTACTCTAGCTGTGAATCATTAAGATGTGCGAACACGTTTTGTAGTTGGTGAAGAATTGTGTCTAAGTCTACATTTTTTTCACATTCAATGCTGAGCACAGCCTCTCTAAGTTGAGGTTGCATAAACATTTGCTGGAGTACAGCATTCATATAGCAAGTTGCACCAGCGTTTTTCAAGCCGACCAGGCCGGAGCTACTGCGACCATTAATCAGTGGCTCGTACTCGAATTCCTTGGCAAGCTCGCTATTCAGTTGATGATGCCGCTTAAGAAGCCAGTGGCTAATATGCATCATATTTGCCAAGCATCCCCTCGAAAGCTCAACGAGGATCTGATAAGCTGCTCGGCGGCTTTCATGTGTTGTGCATTTAGGTTGGAAACTCTCGAATGGCACTTTGGTTGTTTTTTTGTCGATGAGTGATGACGCCGGGAAAAGGTATTGTTCGAGGAGGTGCTCGATGAGGTTTTTATCTAGAGTACTTTTTTTTTCCTCGTTGCATAAAAGGAGTGCCTTTATTAAACTGAAGTGACCTGCCATTAGTTGTCCATCAGTCTCTTCTAAAGACTTGGTCGTGCTGAAGGCCTGTAACCAATTTATTTCTTCGTGAAGCATCTGGCCAGTGTCTATCTCATACTGACCGTGATTAGCCTTTGTATCGCAAAGCAACCGGCATACGAGGTCAAAGTACTCGAGGCACTGTGAGAGTACTTGGCGCGAGGGCCCCCGAGCTTTACTTGATGACACCCAGAAGGGTAGACGTGATTTAAGTAAAACCTGTAAAAAGAAACTGGCAGAGTCCTGCTGCAACTGACTCAAGTGGTAGAAACCCTGCAAAGCAGTCTTTCGAACGCTCGTACTTGTAGCATTAACGAGAAGGTCAATGATAAATGAATCAACACAGGGAAGTGCCTTAAAATAGCTTAAACCGTGCACTTTTCTCTGTTCAAGACATTCAACAAGGAACTCCAGCGCTTCAATTGCCAACAACGAGTCTAGCCGTTGTGAGCTGCAATCGACAAGTTTTGCCGATAAGCTCTGCATGTCGATATCAGTACTACCATTACTTCCCGCTGAGCCGCCGCTGTCAACCCGGCCCTGAGCATGTCTGCGGGTGTCTGATATATAGCCGCCTTTGGGAGGTAGGTTGTTATTGACGGCTGAGAGACAGCCAACGGCCGAGGCCCAGGCAACCCTGATGATGGCGTCCAGTAAGGTATGCAGCTCCTCAACCGTCATCTGTAGAATAAGCAGCTGTAAGTCAACTTTTCGTGGTGTCAAACCCGTCTTCGGTGAAGGTGGAAGCATAAAATCAACGGTGTTTTTTTTTCCCGAAGAAGACGATTGCAAAGGCCATTTGGCCGGAGAAGCAAGAGGCGTGCGACAGGCGTCGCTAGGCTGACCAGCGTCTGCAGGGGGTTGGATCGCTGAATCCAAGACACTTTTCCCGCAAGACAAAAAACGTAGCACTTGCAGTGCTGAGAAGTAGCAGCCACGCTGAATATTGTAGTCAACTTCCGCGGAAAAGGCGTCCTGATGCAGCACGCTGAGTATCATACCCACGCCTCCAGCGCGCACGAATGCTTCACAAAAAGCCTGAGAAAAATTATCTTGATTCACGGGCATCAACTTGGCACTTAGAACCTGAAATAAAATTTTTGCATATAATTAACTACAATTTCAGTTATGGACATTTGGTTTAGATTTCTATTCCTTTGAATAGCGTTCAGAGTACCAGCCGTATACATGACAATTATGAAACTATAGCTATTTTCTAGAATTAGCATAGTTATGAACTTACCTGAAGATTGTAAAGCAACTTGAAGGGTTGACTTGTAAACCCAAAGAGCTTTTGCAGCACCTCCTTCGAACTGATCGGCTGCGAAGTCTGCCGCTGGAGCGACAGTACGACGGACGGCCGTGCAGGTCCATCGAAGGCAAGCTTGCGTTGCGTGGATGCTGGGACTATGGGATCTACCTTCATTCCACTTCGGATAGAATCGAGTGCGGCAATTACTTGCGGGTCTGATGGCATCAGATCGAGTAAAGTCTGAACTTGACGCACAATTTTTGGGCTATAAAGCGCAGCCACCAGCTGGTAAAGCATATTAAATACAGCGATATTACTGGCGATGACTACGCTCGGTAATTCTTTCTCTTGCTCAGAATAGTTGGATGGAGAAAAGGCAGCCGAAGGCTTAAGGTGGGACGAGTAACCAACCGGTGAAGTACTTCCTCCGGCCGTTTCTTTTTCTCGTGCCGATCCCCCTTGTACCTTTACATATACGTAACAGTCCTCAGCTTCCATCAATTGCGGGATGTCGCACAGGCGTCGCGTATCGTCTACTGTCGATAGCAATACTTCGCCATTCAAATAACACACTGTTGTCAGCATCGATGTACTCAACAGTTGATTGACTTTTTTCTTGGTCGCTTGGATAGTAGCATTTGAATGACAGCGTAACAGCTGAAAGTGTGTTCCATCGGTAGTGCATCGTAAACTAATAGGATAACCGAAACACGACGTTCCATGGGGTGCTCGAACGCGTACACTGTTGTGGGCAGACTCAATAGACGAAATGTACCGTTCGACCAAGTGAAGCAAGCGACAGATTGCTTGATTGGATGATGGCATTGGCAGTTTATCAGGTTCGGCATTATCACATGCTCCTCCAGCTGCTGCACTGGAGATGGCAATTACAAGCTGTGGGTCATTGCAACAGTCTGCCACCTGTTGTAATCGCACGTAACACTGCTGGGCGAATTGCGTGTGCAACTTTACCGGATCCTTCTTAAGTACGGGCGACAGTTGACGATAGCAGATGTCAAGGATTAGGTCAATACTCAGCTCAGCAATTTCATCTGATTCGTTGTTAAGTACCAGCATCCATAGGTAGTCGGCTCCTATGAGGATAGGCTTTTCGACTGTGAACTGATTCTTGCGTAGATTCTTAGCGTCGCGATTGACGGCTTCGAAGAAAGCCTTAAAGCATAGGAAGGCCTTGTGACTGATGGTGCACGGGTCTATCTGCATAAGTTTCTGCTCGAATAGTTTAAGACGGGTTTCCTCGTCGAGGTCACTCATACAGCGGACAAAGAATTCGAAGCACATTTCTTGATCCGATACACACGAGTTTGCGTTATGCTTTGAAAGTGTTTTCCAAATTTGAATGGCCTCCTGCAACGATAAATACTCATTGCATTGATTTAACGCGAATTCGAGAAACTCAAGATGCTCTAAGATGTACTCTTGATGAGTGTACAAATTGTCGAGATTGGTTGACGTCTCAAGCGGAGTTGTGTCTTTAATCATTTTTAACGGAGTGGGTGGAGAATGCTTTGTAAATAAAGCTGCGTGTCTGTCTGCCTTCTGAGACGCAATATACGCCTCGACCGACCTTTTGTGACACTCCGAAAGGCTTTTTGTTGCTAGGGAAACGAGCTTAACACTGGCCTTGAACTCGTCGAGGAAATTCTGCAAAAGATATTTAAGAGATCTTTATTACAACGCATTTTGAAACAAACTGTCGTAGGACTTCTCGAGCTAATCTGTGTGTAGTCTTCTACACCTTCTGTTGGACTTGCCTTGTCTTGCTTTGAGTGAGGTGCGCTACGTGTCATTGAAGTGCCACAGAGAATCCATTTTAAAAACCGCAAAGAAGACAACACCAACGTCCCAGAAGTGATGTCGATCACACAGGAGTCCGCGAACTTTCTTTTGGCTTTATTTTTGTGGGTTGTATTGAGAGCAGCGAGGATTGCCAGTAACTGTTCAAGTGAGTGTTCAACGAGGTGGCGACTGATATGTGGCGTCTTCACCAGCTTCCAAATGAGCTCAAGTGTCTGCAAAACACAATGCCGTTTTACTTAAAAACGCTTCAAAAGTCTTCACTACTTCATGGTTTTATTTAATTCCTTTATTGACAAAGCACTTTTTTCGCCACATAAAATTTACATACGCTTCTCACCGAGGAAGATTCGACGTACCGATAAAGGATTGTCGACGGGCGCGCTCTCTGCAATTAAATCCCTGCCCATCTTCCCGAGAAAGGTCATTAAACGTTTCTTTGCTTCTTCAGAGCAATGGCGTTGCCATGATATTTCGACCAACTGCAAAAGCCGCCTCAGAAGCAGTTCACTAAAATGACACGCAGCTGCTGCGACACAATGGTGTACATTATCGGCCGTCGTACAGTTCTGACGATCCTGCATTGCCCAGATCCTCTCTAAGTCATTTTCACTCAACGTGGATGCGACGAATTCGATGACCGCTTTTAATTTATCATTATAATGAGACTGCTCGATATTGTCTGCAACCGCACAGATTAAACTCCATTTTACTTCACAATTCTTGAAACAAAATGCGTCAAATAATTTTTTCAAAAAATTCACATAAAGGTAATACTATGCATAAAAAAGATGCACCCTTTTTTTTATTCTGGAAATACAAGGGACGGAGCCGTAAAATACTCACTCTCAAGAACAAGTAGCAGAACTGAGTTTTCGGTGAACCATGTAACAAGGTAGTTCCTAGCAATACCAACACGGGTCTGCTTTGCTGAGGCGCTTTCCTCAATTAATTGGATAATCTATAGCGAAGAAATCAGAAATAAAGGGTTAATCAGAAATAATGAATACGCTTTTTCGCTTTGTTTATGCTACGCAGCCTGGTATGCCTATTACACATAATATTGGAGAAATTTTAATTTCATTATTACCACAGGAATATTCTGTAGCTTTAATTCTGCCAAAGACAGTGCGAATCAATTTAAATTTGCCTCAAAGACATAGCAATGGCAAGGCTACGGCATACGGTGCACGCACTTCAAATTAAATCCAAACTGAATTGACAAACCTCTTTGAAGCCACATGTCCTGGCAGCAAAATGTGAACACCTAAGAAGCCGTAGTATAACCCCCATTGAAATCCCTGTAAATTCTTGCAGCTGATCGGGCCATAGGAATGCGCAAAGTTGTCGAAGAGCATTCACTAGCTCAGGCAAATACGAAATGTTCTTAGCCCTTAAATCTGCATCGGTCAACCCTGTAAACAAAAAGGAGCCATTGCCTAATGAAATTTTCTTTTCCAAAAATAGAAACGTATCTGTTTGCCATATTATGTTATATACTCAATGATTATACCGCCTAATTTTGAGTCTTCCATTGGAAATATCTTGAAATCGATTCTTTGATGCAGATTTTAGAGAAGTAGATCCTGACATCGGCAAATTTTCAAGTATCTGTACTACTAAAGTGAAAATGAATAAAGTAGGCGTAATACAATACTATGCCTATACTAAATACAGATACTATTGTAGTACAGGCAAACCCCTTCAGCCTACGTACCATTAACGAAATCAAGCGCCTTTTGAATGCAAGGATCTAACAGACGCTTCATTGGCTCTGGTCGGTAAAGCTGGGCTGGTTTTGAAAGTGGCTGTAAAATCGCAGCCATAGCAGGCCCCGATAGTTCATCTCGCAAAAAAAGTTGAACCATCAATTGGATACAGCCGGTACCAGCCAACTTATTTATCAGCTCTTGCAGCCAACCAAACTCGAAGGAAGGATCCGTTACTTCGGAAGGCTCCTCGTAGCGAGAGTTTCGATTTCGCACATGAAATTCACACTCGGGATCCAGAATCTGTAAATAAAACAGGGACATGTCAGTCATTTAATACGACGCATAACACCGATAATTACATAATTCAAATTTACTTCTCGGGCACAATTCGTACAGCACCATAAAACGGCGAATAGACACGGAACACTATATCATTGTGGTTTGCAGTTTGGTACTGTATACTTTAGAAAGTTAAAAATATAATTATAGCTGTGAGTACGATTTGGTCATAAAACCGCAATCAAATGGACAGTTTTTAATTTGACTCAGCACAAATACTGGATCGCTTCTATAAAATATATGCTAAATACATCTTTAATGCACTCTTTGTTTGCAGATTTATAATGGTACTTACAATTGATAGAATGCTTAGCACACTATCGGGTGCTAGGCCGGCCCTGAAATAGGCTGTACAGACGTCGACAAAGATGAGAGTCATGTGCTTAACTCCCTCTTGTACATCTTGCGTCCACGAGGAGACTGGGAAAGACGCGCAGAGCTTTCGAAAACACTCTGGCATCACGTGCTCCACGAATTGGTGGCAACCTTCGTCCGAATCAGCTGTGCCTGAGTAAAAACAGTCCAAAAATATAAAAAAATAGGATTGCCATGTGAGGCTTTTTGAGAATAAATGCATAATTCATTAGTATTCCCTAGTTGTCTCATCTTACATAAATATTGTGCACTAGATTACAAGCAGGTCCTCTATAGATGCTTTGCTTCAGTTATCGTTTACAGAGGGTCAAAAAAGGTAAAGTTATTATTAATTAGGTTAGTACAAAATTAACTTACATTTTAATCTTTTTGCGTCAACTTAGGCTTAACTTTGTCCTACATCGTGTACTTTAATGATAAATTTGTATTTTTCGCAAACATACTAGTTAAGAATCTACTCTAGTTAAGAATACCCTCTCATAAGGTCCTCCTTCAGTATAAACAATCGCATGACCACAATGAATAGTCTCTACTTGAAATGTGCGACCCACAGGTAACTCTTACCGTGTCGTATTCATAGGACATAAGTTAGTATCGCGTATAAAGCTTTATAAGAGTATAATTTGTATTGTAAGAATATGATGTTGATTATAAGAGATGATTATAAGAGTATGATGAAACTTGTTATGACGGAAAACTACGACGGTTTTAATAATATTGGTTACTTGAAGACAGCCCCCGCATTCCCATTATCAATTCACATTGGGATTTACCGACTGCTGCATATGTATATCTGCACTTGTCATAACAGTCGTTGAATAAGGATTCTTCGTAATAATTCACTAATTCGCAAAAAACCATCCGCTACTTACAACATAATCGAACACTTTTGAATCATTATTAACTGGAACCATAATTTCGATGCCTTGGATATTACAATACGTATTCTGTTATTTAACGCGGATAGTGACTTTACTAATCAAATCAGACGCATTATATTATAGTCTCAATGATGTTCAGTAGTAGTGTATTCAAAAATGAAGGATCGTGAAGCGCACTCCTTCATTGAAACGACATCAGAGTACCTTGAGGATTTCATGCTTATACTGAAGTGAGATACGTGGTTCCTATCAGATATGGCGCAGATATGGATGAAATATGCCGAAGTGACACATACAAACACCCGCGAACAGAGAAGAAGGGTAGTCACCAGGCAAGCGCCGATCATTGGACATCGTGCACTTGTTGCTTGCGCAAGCCACCGTAGATAATCTGTTGGACGGAAGACTTTTTTGGCAGCTGAAAGCAAGAACCAGATGCCACTGAGAAATCTGATCGACGACTCGCTAACTTAACATTGAACTCTTAGCCATAGAACAGTCGCAAAAACAACGGAAGCTAGGGCAGTTGTGAATGGCTATAGGAACAAATAAATCTAAAGCAGGCTAGCAGCATTCAATTTCTGTTCCATCAGTATTGTTAACTTCACCAGCATCAAAAAACAATTAATGAGAATGCACTCTCGAAAAGTGAAGGCAGGCGAAAAACATATGATTTAGACAGCATCCTTGATAACCAGATGAATGCGAAGTACCTTTGATGGACGTTACTGAAAAACTCTCTTTGAAGACAGTGTACGGTTTTTGTGCAGACCTGTGTGGACTAAAAGGCCAATATGCGTTGTCTGGCAGTGTCATATAACATAACAGAAAATATGTGAGCGCAGTGAAAGTCACAACTTAGCTAGTATTGTTGCTGCAGAAAGAAAGCAAAACGATGTAAAACAATGTCATTCAACATGTAATCATTAGCACTGCTGGTCCAAAGTTACGCTGTAGTATCTCTCACAACCGTTGTATCACTGCGATTTTCCCTACTAGCTCTTCAAAGCTTGAAGAGGACTTTGAATTAGAGCCATAATATATATATATATATGTATATGTTATTGCCTTTTTTAATCTACTTATACATCCATTTATTTATGGTGCTACCGCTATTTGATCATACGTTTCGCTTTATGTGCATGCTTAAATATTGTTCACAACATATATCGGTAGTATCAAGGTTTCGGGCCTACTTCCTGCTAAGAAATCGCTCTGAACAAACCAGCTTCGACAAGACGAATCGTGGCATGCATGCAACGTGCCAAAGCTTCATCTTCCTTGTAGGGTATCGACCAGTCCTGGACGAATACTCGACTTTGTAGATCTTGCAGAAACGACGACGGAAATTCGAGGGGATCGCTAGGCTCCATTGGTGACGTTGACGCCGTGGACTATACAAACGAAAATGACAAAATTAATCAAAGAAGAACCAACAAAGGTAAACACATTGAACATGAGTTATTGATTCCATTTGATTCCAGTTTTACGTAAAATTAGTCACATTAGAAATTGGGAACCAAACGGTAAAAACGATTGATACTCGACTTAATGTAAAGCTTACTTTAAAAAAAATAGTGTAGCTGGATATGCTATTCCAAAATTAAATGCCCTGTTGTACCAAAAATTAAAGATCATGTCAACTGCTAAGTCCTACTAATGTCCTGGGTACCAAACTGTACATGCTTTGTAGTGCCGGAGCGTATATGCAAGAAAACAGTAATATTTTCTACATTTAGCTTCCGAAGTTTAGGCCTTCTAACTATAACACACAGAAATAATATCCTTCGTAGAAAATTGAAAACTGCTTACGACTTCAGTAATAAGAAGGTGTCCAGCAGTATTCGACCATAAAGGCATATACGCTAAATATGTATATGCTTAACAGTTATCAATACTGAGTCATATTGGACTATAGAAAATATTATATTAATGCACAAGATGGCTGATTAAGATACAATAGAATACGTAGAATTAATGTGTTTGGTTACGACATAGTAATATATAACCAGCTACATTTCGCCATAAATTACCGTTAGTAATTCGAGAACTGTCGAATAAAAATAAGAATCTATCGAAAACTGAACATTGAAAAAAATGATATCCATGCTTCTTTTGCCATCAAAACTAAGAGCGATGCTGCAAAAAATGTTTTCGTTATGACAACTGCGTCGAAGCATGTTTTTAAATTACTCTTGTGTTCTGTATGCGTATAATGACTCCTAAATCACTGAATATGACAAAATATTTCAAAAACATTTTAAACTATAACCTCTATAATATATTCGACAAACATTGATACTCGAACCTATAATATTATTTGCTTTGATGCTTGCTGCTCAGTGGGTTCGAATTTATATCCATATCACCATTGATATAAGTTGATTATTGCGTTGCAGGGGTTTCGCCATAATTACCTATTCAGGAGAGTTACTCTAGAGGTCTAGATAATAACAAAGTATATAAAATGTTAGGCCAATTTATAAAATATACAACTGATAGTAGTACTGCTTTAAACATTAACCTGTCCTACATGACAGAATGCATCTACTTTGGATTTCCATTTCATTTTTACTTAAAGTAACATTCGTGAAAGGCTTTTCGAAAAGCCTTTTCTTTTTTTAACGCTGCCTTGCACGTTTTAAACTGTTGCAAATATATACCTCGGCCATTAGGATTTATTAATATTTATATTTCTTTAACAAATGTTTTACAAATGTTTTAATCCAATGAGTTCTGATTCTCACTTAGAGCTGTTGATCGACTGCCGGTAATTGGCCTTGAGTTTACCAATCTGCACTTTTAGTGGTAATTTAATCTCACAATCTCTCAGTGAGCATATTTTACTATGATTTATGTTTGGGTCTGCCGCAACAGCAAAAGTAATTGCTGACGATACATAAGCAATTACCCGCTGGTATCATTAAAACTGTTATCAGGTTCGCTAGCTATGGCTCGCTACGATGCGTACTGATGTAATCAGAAAATATTTACCTACTTGCACTAATCCCATGGCAAAGACAAACTTATATTAGTAGCGCAAAGTCTCTTTATGCAAACATTCGGTAAGAACATTGCTTTTTAATAATTAGATATCATGTGCGATAATAGTGTACCGCCGTTTAGGGTTATTTAGATCGGTTGTTCGGAGTAATGCGACAAACTCCGAACCATCCAAAGGGAGTACGGAATTAGTGGGTTTGTGAATCCCACACTAACGCAGATATAACAGCAGCAATGCACATGTGCCTCACGTATTACCCAAAACTCTCCAAAAAATTATTACCTAGCCAGTCGACGATGATATGAGAATTCGATTAAGCCCACCATTCAATTCAACCGCGAAATAACCAAAATAAGAACCGGTTTATTAACTCAATGTACTGAATGCAACTAGCTATTTTTCAGATGAAAGAAGTGCGAGAAGATAAACTGAAATTTTCCTATATAAAGGTAACTAGTAACAATTTTATGTGAATATGATGGTCCTTGAAACCGCAAGTACAACCAGTGGTTTGCCTCCACATGTCAACAATTCGCTACATGACACTGCAATGGTATAACAAAGAGCACAGATCCTTATGTTATGACAGTATGAAAAGGCATCAGTGCTGCTCGCGCTTTAAACACATTGCCTACATCCATAACATCTCAAAAAGAACGCCCTAGATTCTCTTGCCAAAAGATGTGTCGGGCAGTATGATACTTATGCAGATTGCGTGACGATAATCCTGAGAATTGTGCTGCAGAAGGAAAACGGCTACCCTTGTACAGCATTGCTTAAGGTGTGTTTGTGTGTAGATACTATCTTTTTTTTTTTTTTTTTAAAGTTGACCATCAGCCAACATTTAACGTCCGCGGTACCAGTTTTTGCATTACTTCGTAAGACGGACCCCACCGGCGGAGATCGAACCCGTGCACCTACGTATCTCCTCCAGTCGCAAGGCGTATACGAATGCGCCAAGCCACCGAGCTCGAGTGTAGATACTATCTGGCTTGTTCGATTCGTCGGAGCAGTCGCCCGTAGTAGATTAGGAATCCGGATAGACCCGCAGAATAACCGCCCATCATTTAGTCAGTCAAATAAAAAGCCGAACACTATCGTTATTGTTTCACTGTCAGTATGTATCTCAAGGCACGCGAACATTCAACGGAAATATAAGAACCAGAGAAATTGAACTTTCTAGTCAGAAACCTGCAGTTGCTGCTGTGAAAATTGCCCGTACTCATAGCTGACTTCGGGAAATCTTGATGGCTCCGAGGTAAGAATAGATACGGCCTCGCTCACGTCATTATTCGCCTTTTTCAGCGCGTTCTTGATAGCCGTCACATCACAGAATCCCATTGAGCACAAAGTGGCAATGTTTACATCGTCCGCGAACTGTTCTTCCATCGTAATATATGGCAGGCACAATCAGGTATTATCAAAAGTTCTAACTTAATTATCCCTCTGACCTATATACACATATTGTCATGTAGGGCTCATCTTGCACGTATACACGCTTTTCACGCTCATTTCACAATGACACTCGAGGCTCACGCCAGAGGCGGCACGGCACAATCGTCACTGAATAAGTTTGAGAGATCGGTCCCACAAATACTGGGGGCGGCCATCTTGGACTGAACGTCTGCGCAATAACAGTGACCACGCAGTTGTAACAGCCCCTATAGTGAAGAGAATTATTTTTAAAGCTGAGCCGATGAATATGATCGAATTAATAGTATCTATGACGAATGCAGTAACATTGAGAAAAGTTACTAGACAGAGCCAAAATAGTTGAACGAAGTAAAAGGCTCTCTTCTGAAGGGTACTCACCGGCAGGTCTTTTGTCCGGCTGCACGTGGAGCTGCAGTTAGAAATCTGGAGTAATACCGCACAAGTTACCCCAGTGAATTGTGACAGTACGTAGTTGACTTAAGTGAAGTGTACGTGCAAGTAACATAGTGACATCATGGGAAAAGACCACAAGGTTACGCCCCGGCGGGGCATAGATAAATCGAATCATTCTATGAACCCTGATCGCGAGCGTAAAAGCTTGAATATGAGAGACAGAGCCACCATTCGCCGCTTGCTTATGTATAAAAATCAAATGCCTATTCGTAATCGGAAAGGAAAAATTGTCAAGGCGGCCCCATACCAAAGTTGGATTAATAGCGGAGCTGTATCCAGAATTGCGCCTAATCAAAAATGGTTTGGCAATACGAAGGTGATAACCCAAACTGCGCTACAGAATTTTCAAAACGCTCTCGGTAACGTAATGGAGGATCCATATCAGGTGGTGATGAGACAAACGAAATTACCTGTGACTCTCCTCAATGAGAGAGCAAAAAAGAAGAAGGTTCATATCATAGATACTGGGACGTTTGCCCAAACATTTGGCCCAAAAGCCCAGCGAAAGAAGCCCCTCCTCAGTGCAACGGACCTCCAAGAACTCCGAAAACTAGCAGAGGACCGTGAACAAAAATATAATCCAGCTAACGATAAAAATCTAAGTTTGGATGACGGGGGTGTGCGAGATGAGGCTAAAGAAAGTATCATGCTTAAAGGCCAATCGAAGAGGATTTGGAATGAGCTATACAAGGTGATTGATTCATCTGATGTTGTTATCCAGGTTCTTGACGCCAGAGATCCTATGGGGACACGATCAAAATTTATCGAACATTTTATACGTAAAGAGAAGGCACATAAGCATCTCGTGTTCGTGCTCAATAAATGTGATCTAATACCTACATGGGTAACACAACGCTGGGTAACCATCCTTAGCGCCGAGTTTCCGACCATGGCATTCCATGCGTCGATGCGAAACTCCTTTGGTAAGGGTGCTCTTATCAATTTACTACGGCAATTCGGCAAACTTCACACTGATAAAAAGCAAATATCAGTTGGACTTATTGGCTATCCAAATGTCGGAAAGAGTTCAATCATAAATGCATTAAAGGCGAAAAAGGTATGCAGTACAGCTCCGATAGCAGGCGAAACGAAAGTTTGGCAATACGTTACACTCATGAGGAAAATTTACCTGATCGATTGCCCTGGAGTGGTTTATCCGCAGGGAGATAGTGACACGCAGGTTGTATTAAAAGGAGTCGTTCGTGTAGAGAATATTAAAGACCCTGAGGATCACATCCCTGAGATACTAAACCGAGTAAAACACGATTATCTAAAAAAGACCTATAGAATTGAAGATTGGTCTGATCCTAACGACTTCCTAGAAAAAATTGCTCGACGGTACGGTAAACTGCTCAAAGGGGGTGAACCGGACGTAAATACCGTAGCCAAGATGGTACTAAACGACTTTCAGAGGGGCAAGTTGCCTTATTTTGTACGCCCACCCACCCTGGAAGAGAATCCCATGAAGAACAACGCTCATACACTAAAAAAAAAAGGGGAAGCTCAGGAAGGAAACAAGATAAAACCGTCGGTCAATCAAAACTTCAACAAGATCGAGGTTGAGAATGAATATGGCGGAGAGGACATCGAGCCGCTGAAACCAATAGATGATTATACAGATGACGAAGAGCAGGATGAAAGTGACATAGAAGAAAATGATGGCGCAGACAAGCACGCTACATTAAGAGATATATTTGAGGAGAAGATGCAAACAACGAAAAATCCTAACAAGGATTTTGGGGTGAAGAAGCTTCAGGAAGCCAACAAGAGAGTGTCTGTGTATCAAGCTCAATGGCTAGCAAAGAAGATGGGCTTGAAGATGACACCAATGGAGATTACTAAGATATTGACAGCGACAGAAGAAGAACTTGAGAATAAAGAAGAAGCAGCAAAGAGACGGAACCGTGAAAAAGATAAAACATTTTGGGAACCCTTCGAGCAACAGCAGCAACAGGCAACCGAACGCTTGCAAAGGGCTCCAAGCTACGATTTAGCTGCTGAACACGTTAAAGTAAGAGATCTGTGGCAAACTGGACAATTCTTATATCCATTTATAGTTAAACTTATATCTTGTTATTTAAAGAATGGTTTCTGTCGACCTTATTACCCGTATATAATAAACATACAGTGCACTCTCTTAGTTAAGTTTTTTAATCTCTTTGTCTACTTAAGTATTAACCAAATAGCATTATATTTTTTTTTTTTATTCAAGCCGGTATTCAGCGGCGAGACAAACGCTCAGTTCGATAGTCCAATAGGTCACTTCCCTGAGGAGCTATCCTTTTTTATTCTTCGAATTGAATTAGCGAGCAATGCTATAATCTGCCTTCAAAGTAACCCCTGCATTGCAAAAATCAAACTCTGCTGTTTTAACTTAACAATGAGCGATCTAATGCGGATTTCTGTTAAGGAAGATCGAGCACATTGAGCACGACCCTTAAAAATTGTGGTAGCCATCTTGTTTAAGTGGGAAGATAAAGTTTAGTGCTGCATCATTTAACAATTCTATGCAGCCCGCAACCTGCTGAACAGTATCGTGTACGTAAAATGTTGGGCGATAGTCAACCAGGCCTGAGAAGTTACAAGGCTCGCTTTTATGATTGTTTTAAAGTTTGCGAGCTCCTAGAAATTCTAAGACAGCTACCCTTCACATGTGCAGCCTGCAGAGCAGACCTTATTTTTATGCTAAGTAATATACATACTTCAATGTTTCAAATTTTATGACATCTTTGCGAGACATGTTTAATAATGCTGGAGACGGATTCAACGATTTGTTACCTAAGCATGCTATTTTGTTGCATGAATTATTACAGATTGAGACGCTCCCGAAACTTAAAAATGTTACCTCCGTCAACCGAGAAATTATAGCAGATGTCCCACAGAAAGGTCGGTCATCACTGCGAGGATCGGCGACGAATGATCGGCAAAACTCTTGGATTGTAGTAAATGAATTGTCCTCAATCAGCAAGCGCACACAGAGAAATGTTTATAAGACGTACGAACGACGAGGCGGAATGGTTGATGAAAGGGACAGCGAAGACCATTTTGATTATAGACAAAAGGAAGACCACATGGGAAACTGGAAAGTGGAGCAAATGCTGGCTGCCGACAACCGCAGCGTTAGGAAAAAAAGTGGCCGAGAGAAGCAACTAGTAAATCGCAAAAGAAGGGGTTTTGCCGTGACTAGGATGGTTATGAATGACCTCAAGCGAGAAACTGTAGCCGCCAAAAAGAGAAGACGTAAGGAACAAGCTGTAGAAGAGGGCAACAAATTTGAAGATGATGAAAATGGCCACGGCGTGCAGGGTCCAACAGAGCCGAAATTAACAGGAAAAGCTAAACGAGCTCAGTATAACGCACAGAAAATCAAGAGAATAGGAATCCACTACTATGAAACCGCCAACGTGAAAAATCGCAATAGAGATTGCGTAAAATTTGCAAATCCCGAGTTGGCCATTCGAGGACGCATGAAGAAGAAGCCTATGAAGGGCAGATAATTTACAATAGTTGATGAAGCACATCAATTACTGTTTGTTCACAGTCGGACCACAACTGAATCATTGTGCCACCGTAAAACATGGGCATGGCATAAACGTTGACCATGTTTTCTCTTGCCCTGTTTGAGAGAATTTGCTCTAGATAAACGTGCTGTTCCCTTTCATCTTATCTACGATAATAGAAAAAGAAGCGGATAAGAGTTATATACAGAAACTTATATACTACAAAGAAAACAAGGTTATTATAGCGAAACAGTTTGAGTTTTAATAATCTTGTTTTAACAAGGAAATATTTATGCATCACAAGTAAAAGCTGTAGCTGAGCCTACCTTGCATTGTTTTGTACAAATTAATTAGTGCAGTTCTAAGGAGTATGTCGTGATTGACGATATGCACACTATGTACACTGTTTATCTTTTTTCATAAGACTTATTCCTCATCTTGACGCAGGCGGTTCTAGTTTGTCGTAGATTTGACATCGTCCATTGCGCATAGTTAGAATACCAAAAATAGACACAGAAAATAAATCCCTAAATCAAGCCTCTACCGGAACCCAGACAAGCAATTCGCCGGAGGCTCCAGCTGCGCAGATTGTTCGGTTGTGCATTGAAGCCTGAAATAAAGTAATCATTTTGATACGAACCAGTTAGTCGTGTTCAAAACTCACTCTACATTTTTCATAAACAAAAGGCTTCTATTAATAATTTCTTAGATAATTTCTAAAAATAAATCCTTAATTCATATGAAATTATATGATTATCTGAGCTGAGCGCACGAAGTGCCCGCTTTTGAATAATGTCTGGCCCAATTAAAGGTACCGTTCTTTTACGATTAAATATACATAGCCAAAAATACATTGACAACTTTGGTCATTTAAATGCTGGCAATAAGATAAGAACACGTGAGTTGACCTTCAAGCTTCAGTGACACACAATTACGCTGCTATTATTGAGACAAGAGCAACCCGTATGATGAGTCAACGTCACACTTATAAAATGTGACACTTCAAGAATATGAAGAAACCTTACTGTGTTGTATAATTGTGTAGTTGATAAACGAATGGCATCTCGTGTACCTTAGTGATACCCTCTTTAATTGTTTGCCGTGTGATAGACGCCGCAGTCTTTGTCGGTTCAAGCACCAAAAGTCGATCATCTCCGGCTGCTAGAACGACACTGCCCCAGGAGTGGGTCACACTACGCACGCTTCTATAGCTTACTCGTCGCTGCATTGTTAGTTCGGCCGATCCAGGAAGCGATCGCGTGTCAAAGCAGGCTAAGTAGCCACGCGAAGTGCCTACCCATGTTTGACCATCGTCGTGGTGTGAAATTGCAGTTGGATATCCTTTTAGCTGCGAGTACATGCAACGAAGCAGCAACGTAGACAACGATGAGTTCACTAAATTGTGAAAACTATTTTCAAATCCTTAGTGAGATACACAAATTCTCTTCTTTAGCTAAAATTCTTTTGAACATTAAATACAAATATATTCTTTCTTGTGAAAAGGGCTAGAATCAACAAATGTACACAAGCACTTAAACATAGACCCTTACCGCTATTTACCTTAATAGTCTGAGAAACTTTCTCTGCCCGTATGTCAAATATAGCCATTGTGCCATCCGTGCTGCCAGACATGATCACCTAGAGTTGAGAAGTTAGGTTATATAAAAATGATATGATTATAGTTAACAGCTATTTTAAAAATTTAATATATGAACGAAATGCATCCGATAAGCCTCAATTACTCTATGACAACAAATTTTGGGTAATAAATTGGTGAAACGTACCTTGTCGTCCATGGCTAAAGTGAGTACAATATCCTTGTGGTACTCGAAAACCTTGATATCATTTTTTGCTCGCACATCTTTCAGATGAACCTTGTGTCGAGTTCCACAGGCCAATAAGTGTTCTCTAATAGCAAGAGAAAGCACCGCGGCCGGCAGTTTGAAGGTATCGACAAGGCCCTGCTTCTCAAGGTCCCATGTTTTGACTGTTTGATCAAATGATCCGGATACCAGCGTTGTTTCATCTAGTTGTTCTACGGCCCATACCCATGCTTCGTGAGCATTAGAAAAATCTTTATGGAGCGACACTTCTTCTGCATCGATTTTCCATACTCGAAGTTGGTGATCTCGGCCTCCAGATACGAAAAGGCAATCATTCTGTGGAACAAATAAATTCTAATTTCTACATGAAAATTTAATTGTTACAAAATCACGTATGTAGAACTGCCCAATAAATGACACTGGCTAATTTAATAGTCTATAGAGTACCGATATTTTTGAAAAAATGAGCATACCTGTATAAACTTAATAGCGTCCACAGCGGCAATATGAGCATTGTCTTTTTTAATCTGCTTTACTCCACCCTCGTCTTCCCAGCCACGAAATGCTGCCCAGTGTTCCTCTCGTTGGCGGCAGCAGTCGACCCAGTCTCCGGGCGGTGTGGGATGAAGCGCAGGCCAACGAGCATACACTCGGCTTCTCCAGAGGGACTGCTCTTTAACAAGTGCACGAAATCTTGGTGAAACGTGCGGTAGCACTTTTGCAATAAAGCCAGGTTTCAGAAATGATAGAATGTGCCATAGGATCTCATTAGGGAGAGATTCCAGGGTACATGAGGAAGACGTCATCGTGGACCAGTCGATGCCGGATCACTCCCTGGATATATGCTTGGAATTCACTAGTATCCGTTTTTTCGCTGTAAATACCATAAATCATTGATACAGTCACTGATACTTCTAAATCTTTCACTCACCAATAAATGGACATTTAACCAATCTATAGCTCGAACAGGGAAGTCGTTTAAGATATCATCATCCAAAAAATACCCTCACTAAAAACATAACATATTATTTCTGTTGTTAAGATAATTTTAGTCTGCATATTCAAGGTAGTTTCAGAACATATAATAAGCACATATAGCAACTCGATCCTTTTCGTATCGTCACTCACTTTTCCTGCTTAACAATACAGTATTAATTAAGTATGAAGGTAAGTCTAAAACAACGTAATTGTACCCAAGTTATCACCCCATTACCCATTCTGAAACATCGATATCACTAAATATACAAAATTATCGGAAGACAGTAATAAGCATTATTCTTTTAGTTTGAATAATGCAGTTTTGTGCTTTTTTATGAGGAATCGATCGGTAAGGCGTTAAAATATGCTGATAAAACCATGCGAAACCATGTCACTTTTACTTCATGTTAACAACTCATCTAGCAAAAAATATAATGAACTAAACACACGGTTTAACTAATAAAGGGTTACTAAGGAATCAACTTTATAACACCGTATGACGAAAATGAATCCACGTTTGGTGAAAAATGTACCTACTGTAATAATTGCATAAGGTAAGTATCTCTACGATATGGCACGACGATATCTACTAACGTTTTTCCTAATAGCAGTACTAATTGAGGAAAATGTGGCCGAAGCTCATACGCAGCCCGTAGCACCTCAACACTAAAATTTTGCACTAACGTAATTTAGCCAACTTTGTACTTTTCAAATCATATAACTGTATGTCTCATAAACATAACACTCATGGCTAATGGTAGATTATTGCGTGGTTCTCTATATTTGGTCCTTAAGAGCTGTGAATTGCCGTAGCAACCGATGATCACAGAAGCGTCATGGACAGATACGTTGGTATCGCTTTAAGCGTCTTTCCACTAAGTTACTATTTATCCCCGTTTTAAGAAATTAAGTTGCTCGTTTCTCAGAGGAAATCAGCAGCAGCAGCAGATTCTACTTAGAGTCTAACTAAATAATCAGCTGTTGGATGCTCCAATTACACTAACTTCTAAAATGTCAATGATCTTCTCCACAGCCTTCATCTTATTATACTTAATGTCTAAAAATCTGCAGATGTTGCCTGTAAAAAATCCTGTCACGATACGGTTGTACAGCTTATTTTTTCATCCACTTTTTCGTTCCGCGACGACACAGAGAAGCATCTTAGATTACTACAATCTGCCCGAAACACAGAGACGCAAGCTCACACCAGCTGAGTGAAAAAGATATAAAAGCAGCCATTTTGGCTACGCAGTGGATAGAAGGAGGACCTACGATTGGCATAAACGGCATATTAAGTGGACATAATAAAGATCAAAGCAAGTTAGAAGTTCAAATCCTGAACCGAAAAGTTCTCAAAACAAGTTATAGGTATAAAGACATAAAGAATACATAAAACAAGCAGGAAATTTGGAAAGTATAAAAAATACTAAGTATGAGTGATAACGATTTAAAAGAGTTAAAGTGGTAGATAAATACAATACAGCACGAAACTATGTTAATATGAAGGAGGGAGAAATATGAGCTAATAGATTCAATACCCGAAGTTTTTTGAAAATTGATAAAACTCGTTAAGTTATTTCCAGTAGTATGCATTTTCATTCTATAAAGGCTTTACTATAGTCCACTTGACGTAGCAAACTTATGATTCTATTATCTTAGGGTTTTATTGATGTCAAATTTTTGTTTGTCACTAGGATAATTCGTCCTCCAACCGTCCTAGGTTTCAGTTAGTCAAATTGAATTAACGTTCCTTGTGCGCCCAGTGGCATGCTGATAATGAGCAGACGACAGCTCGAATAAAAGTTTTTATGAATAAAGCTTTACGATATTAAAACTGGTTTGAGTTTTCGTCAAAAATAGCACTTGTTTAGGAGTTCCCACAGTAAATACCAAGTGAAACTGGTATGTTGCACTGGCGATACGAAAAATATGCTTAAGCAAAAGGTAAATAAAGGTAACTTGGGTGCAATTCCTGAAGTTCTTTGCAGATTTTAGAGCAAAAAGTAACCCGTTAATAGCTTTGCTTCGAAAATTTGAATTTTGAATCAGTCAAAAACACAAGGTGTTGATACCGAGGTAACTTACACCGATTCGCAAAATAAGCTATAATTAATAAAAAGGGCTGACTCGGTTCAACGCTTGAGCTGTAACACTCATGACGTATTATAGGCGACAATACTACTGATGCATATCCAATTGTTACTGACACATATCCAACTGAGTACACTCACCTTATAAGATATTCTCCCTTTGGTATCACATGCGTATAAGGCTTTAGCAAACATCAAACAATTTCAAGGCGGCATTTTTCATGAAGCAGTTTTTCCAGGTAATCAACTTCTAATGTAAGGTTCTTGTTTGTTATGGTGCCTCTTTTACAAATTATTATCTAGCTTTATTTTCTACATTAAACTAAGTTCCATTATAATTCGGCATTCATTCTATTCTATCATAATTTATATATATATATATATATATATATATATAT
>MNPL01000038.1:0-13645 GCA_002081605.1 Tropilaelaps mercedesae
TATATATATATATATATATATATATTGTGAATAGTAGGGTGAATAATAATTCCATTCCAGGTGTCACCTAAGTGATATCACTCATGTGGCATTCTAATGTCTTAACTTATTTCTTTCGCCTTTACGTTTTGGCGGCAATGCAAGGCCTGCACGGTACATAGCCAAATAATAGAGTAGATTCAGCAGTTTAAAAGTCGCGGCGTTGGATATATCAGATTTCTCCCAAGTTCATCGACGCCTCGAAATCGCGCACCCCCAACGTTACGCGCCAATACGGTAGTTTTCTATCACGCCAAAACTCCATTGACAACTCGCGTGATATTTTTGTCATATCAGGGATTCGAAATTAAGAGCACTAAAAGCTGATTCATTAGATTTAAGAAAGATGTCCTAATATTTGCAAACAAACGGGCAATATTAACGTACGTGACACTATACTAAAATAATCCGAATTGCGATCAGCTGGTGCGCTCTCCGAGAAATACTCTCCTGACTCTTCCTGACGGCAGCTTCGCCGTTGGGAAATGTAAATGCGTCTTCTGAAAGCGTCTTTGTAGTATAGTATGTGGGCTCGCGTTCTATATAGCAAGAAATACTTCCTCGGCTCCCAGCCACTTAAATAGCTTACAAATTGAAATACATTACACAATTCTCTGTAGAAGGTACAAGGGTGGCATAGTACAGTGGTGCGACGGGTTGAGTTAATACACTCAAGCCCGCAGTTCTGTTGCAAGGCGTCGATTCACAACCTTCTCTGACTTAGCTTTAGCATTGATCGTCCATTATTGAGAACCGCTCAGAGTGAAGCTGTCAATTAGTTTACGTTGACTGTTAAATGTAACATGGCAAAACCCATAACGATTCTTATTTTTTAAACAGAGCTTCAATACAGCTTTTGGAGGGAAGCGACGGCCCTTCGGACGTCGGAGGAAAGCCACCATTGTTTCTTCGAAACGAAAAGGCTTTAAATAACCCTTAGCGCCTAAAAGCGTGACACCAATTCTAGTATACTTCTAATGTCGACTAATTGCTCGCATATCTGTCACGGTGGTCGCATTTAATACGTGCCATGGTGGCTAGTGAAGACGTGTGCTCTCTTACGTACATTTGTACGATTTGTCAAGGTCGGAATCACATCAAACTGACTTCTTTTTGTGTGATTTATCGTCCATTTGTTCGAGTTCGCACGGCCAGATCGGTGCATCCGAAAACACAAGGGACGGGATGGTCCCTAGATTACTTTAGCTCTACAGGGGTGCATGTGGTTACCATACAACATCGATTTCACATTTGTTACCTGACAGCGGGTTAAATGATAAAATACTCAATTTAGCCTGCTATCAGACTGCCTAGAATCCTTATCGTAAGGCCTTATTAGGCCTCATCCGTAATCCCTGATAAGGGTTTTGTTCGCACACCCTCGCGGATTTGTCATAGCCGCTGATTTGTACTTGTATACAAAAATATGTACAATGGTCGTTTTCACTGTGTTTGATTGTTAGTTCGATAGTAGCACTGTCAATTTGTCATTAGATCTGTCAGGACGCATACCCCAACTTTTTCGAACTTTTTGCGCTTGCCTGAATGCATTTGATTGCACTATTGTGCATTCAGGCTCGTACATGAGGAAATGGGTTTATTTGTATTTATTACGCCGTTCCAACTCTAACTATCGGAAATGATGAACTGCAGCTGAATCAATATAAGCCGATCTTCGTGCTAACGTGATAAATATAGGTTACTAGGTATTGATCGTTTCGTGTTGTTAGACTGATTAATGTGGTACAAGTGGAAAAGCTTGCATATGTCATGATAACGGTATCGGAGAAGTGTTTCTAAATTGTCGTAGTCTATAAGGGGATATTTAATAGCTCGATTTAATAGTTTGTTGTCGATAAAAACAAAATAGATGGTTCTGAAAAGGAGCTATGTCTGTTTATGATATATTGATTATACCTTTCGGCCTCGCTGACATTTTTGTCTGATTGTTTTGTCCAATCTAGCTTAATATTTTAAGCTATATTATTACTATTAAAAGAAAGACATAAACAATGCATTTACTTCATGCGTTAACAGTAGAAACATTTTGCTTCGAGGGGCACAATAATACCAAAAGGTTTTCTTTAAAGGAAAAGTATATGAGTGAGAATCCCCTTTTTACGAAAACAAAGAGCGGACATTGTCTGCTTTTTTCTGCTGATAAAGGAACACACAGCGTCCCTCCTTAGCTTCGCCATCCCAAGACGCCGAACACCATCTGCAGCTGATATAAAGGACCGCTAGTGAAATCATTGCAACCCTGCAACCTTCACCCAGTGCACGTCGACAAGGCTCGACACCTCGCGGAGTGCGCGAAAACTACCAATATTGTAGAACCGCGTAGGGCAAGAATACGCTCAGTGTAGGATGAGGCATACGCTTATGTCGTGTCGTAGCTGAATCTGCCTTGCCAATTGGATATCTTTTGGCACTCGGATGAAACACGTTCAAAGGAGCTTAGAGCGACTCAATAAATATCAAGATTCCCGGCTTTGGGTGACCTTGCCTATAGACAGGCTAGACAACTTATCCTCTGTTTCGTTATAGCGTTTCGCACTTCGGATGAACAGCGCTCTAAGCTACAGCTTACCGATTGGAGGTGACCAAGCAGAAAGGTAAGTAAAGTGCGATCTCGGTCCGCATTGGAACAATCGAATGTAAGAGACAGGAAGTTGTGATCCGAGCACGATTAAAGACAACAATTCTGATGTGTATATTCGTTAGTACCATTTTTATTTAGCTAACGGCGTCTCTGCATACGATTCTGAATGTTGGACAAACGTCTCGTACAACGTGTGTAAATGATTTCACAACGAATGAATCTAATAATCAAGGAGTGGCAACCAGTAAGTGTGCAAAGTGTGTGTGACATCATACTATGTAACTAAACGTTGCCTGAGGGGTGTACCGTCGATCTCTCCATCGCAGGCATAACAGACCGTGTGGACAACAGCATAGCATCACCGGCGCATACGGTCGACAATGAAAATATGATGGCTCTGCAACAAAGATACTGAATAGCGAGAGAGACCGGAAAGTTGCAGCCCGAGATGTCTAGCTTCATTCGACAATTACGATGTTGGCCTGAGTCACCAAGCTGCTAATTCTGAGGTTCAAGATGAAGTAGATCTTGAAACTATCACGACTAAAGCAGAAGGTACAAAAAAGGCACTCGCAAATTTGAAATAAACCGGCACTTAATGCCGATACCAAAGAGTTAGGAAGGTCACAGCGTTTACGGAGGCAAAAACAACATCTGCCTATAGTTACATATCCTAAGGCACAAATAACTTGGAACGATGAAAGTGAACTCAAAAACCGTAACTAAATGACTCAACAAGGTTTATTAATTCATCGAGGTGAGCCAGTAGACCAGAAGCTGCCAAATTGCAACAGGAACAGCTTCGAAAATGTTGCACTTGCAACTGTTGTTTGGGAGAACGGGACGTCCTTATGGGGCCGATAACATAGGCGATAACAAAATAAGTCTAATTTAGAACAAGCGGGAACTCCGCAAAAAGCAAGAGCAACAGTTAGATCGTGCATGCTCTTAGATAAGCAAGCGCGCTTTAATTCTAGGGATATATCCAAAAACTGCACTAAATGAACTGAAACAACCAACAACTAAGAACGACAATGGAGAGATACCTACAAGGAGAGTGAAGCCATATTTACAGGGGTGGGAAATGAGCCATTGAACGCGACTATACAAAGAGGCAACATCTTTGTTCGCCTAGTGGCAGAAAACGTGAAAATTGGGGCCACAGTACAGAACATGGAAAGGGTGTTACAATACATGTCAAGTAGATCAGCCACAGGTTTAAACGCGGCTCAGGCAACAATACTAAAGCAATTAGGGGATTGGGGACCTTGTTCTTCTAGCAGTGTTACAACGACAGCTTGGCAAGCACGCGTGGTATATCCAGGGACTGGGGTATGGGACCATCGTCTGCACTAGAACAGACTCGTACAAAGCTCAGGAGTAACTTCGCGACAAAGGCCGGTACAATATTTGCGGTACTATGCAGACTATTGGTTAGAAGAAAGTACAATAAAACAAAAAGCGGAATGGATCAAAATGAGATATTACACGCGACGTAGAACAATTTCGAGGCAAACAGAAAGATCCACATTTGGCTTTCGTTTAGAGTTTCCATTAACACATGTTCCGGATATATTGTCAACATTCTATTTCTAGGAAAAAAGTCTAGAGTTCTTCAGGGAGTTATGAGAAGGAATAACTATAAAAACATAGCTAGGTGCTAAACTAGTAGGTTTTACACAATTAAATTATATGAACAGAATATGTTGAACGTTCATCACTTCTTTAATCTATTCCAGTGCCTCTTACTCGGTAAGAAATGCGTGCATATAGAACGCTATGACGACCAAATCTAGTTGTCTTATTCAGCAAAATCGTATAAACAACAAGAGAAGAAATAAGAATACTGTCCATAAAAACCTCTTCTGGTATTGACATTTTTACCCATTAGACATTTCTGAAGGCAGTTTAAGAGTGATATTTGAACACACTGTCTGAAGCAAGGCATGGAGCCATACATTTGGAGCATGTACTACTGTGACACTGTCTTGATTAACGAGTAACATTTACTTCAAAAGCCAGAGTTGAGAGCTCTCAGCATTCGTGGAGCTGTTCGGGGAACAAAATGGACTTTTAGGATCTTTTTTTTAATGCTTAGGTAACCTCTTGACGCTCATGTGCCACTGCGACCTGAAAGTGGCTAGTCCAAAAATCCGCTAAAGCTTTCATTCCTCCCCATGCTTTCAGTGTTCGGAATTTATGAAAATTGACACCATGAGAGGGAGTAAACACCAAACCTGCAGGAGACGCCAACTGTGACCGCCTTACTTCAATTTGCGAAACATCTGGCCTTCGCCACGAAGATGGCGCGAGATATGATGATTACCTGATGGAGCATCGGCTGCCCATACTGACGTCCCTCTTTCGGGAACCCTTTGGACTTTTACTCCGTGGGGGGATCCAATAGGCGCCGCTCGGAAATCCTGGCCTGTCTAGCCCTTTCTAGGACAGCCTTTTAGGACGGTGTTCCGTCGTGTCAGGCTCGCGGCAAAGCCATCATATAATCCAGCATCACTTTCACCGATGCTGGTTAAAGCAACCCCTCTGTACTAGTCCCCTGTTGCTTTGACTAGAGGGGACGACGCAAAACCGTGTGTTCAACGTCGTCCGTCTCTCTAGTCTCGCACAAAACGGGCCTATCGATGTCAGATTTTCCAATATACGATACAGTTCTAAAACTGCCCAAGGCCCATAAGAACCTGGGCTACCTCATAGGCCAGCTTGCCACGGTTGTCCAGTAACCGCCGAAGATGCGGGATCAAGAATTCGGTCCAGGAGCTTTTACTATTCGTCGTAGGTTCCCCGCACGACGATTCACTCTGCCACTCGTTGACGGTGGCGTCTCTTGCCGCTGGTCATCAAAGAAGCATGAGCCTCGCTGTCTGATCAATAAGTCTCATGGCACTATCTTGGCCAAGACGGGTACTGCCTCGGTCTTTTACAGAGAAATTTGCAAGTAGTTTTGGGCCATCAACTCGGTAACCATCGGTAAAGCTCCATGTTTCGGTTTTGCAGTATGCTCTGTTGTCGGGCAGTCACGAAGACCGCAAGATCATCCGCATAGGCGAGAGCTTCGACGCCCTCTGGCAACCCCTTGAGTTCCAACACACCGCCATACGCTACGTTCTACAGGGTCGGACCAAGGATTGAATCCTGCGGAACCCCTGCCATTATTTCGTATGTCGTGAGCAATGAGAATTTTTTGAAATACGACGATATCATTCGCGCAGATACGACAATATCCCCTTAATGCGTGTCGCCTCCATCAGGACTTTCTAGTTCATGGAGTTAAACACGTTCTTGTCATTTAGAAAAAGAAACAAAACAAACGACCTCATTTTCGAGGTCTCAATTTTTCCTCAAATGTCCTTTCCGAAATTTTCCTCAGAGCCTTGAGAATGAACTACCCTTACATAAGCTGTGTTCCGACTCCGATATAGCGTTCTTCATTCTATATCGTAGTTTAGTCTTGCGACCAGGGTTTTGTTCCGTCAGGGACAAGGCACAGGCGATTACAGCTTCTCACTGAAAATCCGGTACGCAGCCCCCACAGATCTGCATTGACAGCATCGATGAGCTATTTTCAGCTCTGGTTTTTACCTCGTGGGATGAAACGACGAAGTTCCCTCATGGCGGTGTTGTAGCGAACTAACGGGACCTCCAGATGCCGTAAACATTTGTCGAACTCTCTGCGCCATATCTTCTTCGCAGCCAGGTCCGCTTTCTCGTGACTCCCCGCGTAGCCTTATATACCGGGACTTCGCCTCTTTAATCTCTTCGGTCCACCATTACTCGTACCTACGATTCGGTCTCAGGTGTCTGTCCCCACAAAAACGGGCGTTAAGATCTAAAAAATTTTAGCTGCCACGGTTTTTCTGACAGTGTCCACTGTGTGAAGCATTGCCTTCTCTTCCTTCTTCTTTGAGACTCCTGTGATTCGGGTCTCGGAGTCCGCCGGCTACTCCTTTGTCCGTAGCTCCACCGCCGTCTCCGCGAAGAACTTGTGGCCCATAGCCCGGACTTTGATGGTCGTCGCATAGTGCCTTGGGGACCGCGGCCTGAGCTCGCACCCGCAGACGGGCCTCCACACCTTGCATCCTTCAGCAGGCTTCAATAAGGCGGCGTATTATGGAATTCCGTTTCCTCGGGGTCACGTGGACGACAGATGCAGCACTGTTTCCTATCAGCCCTCTGGTCTTTTCCAACACATCCATCATGAGCGCGATATGGCTGTTGTGACCAGCCTTTTCCACCATGAACCCCATTGAATGCCCATCGATTTCAACTTCCGCATGGTTACGTATGACTGCGACTGAATCCATCTGCATGCTGTCAGCTACCTCTCACGCGGGCAAAAAGATGTTCGATACGGCCCCCAAGGCTTTCGCATCGTCCTTATTCCCGTGCATAACCTAAACTCTGTGAGAGGGCTTTAGGGATTCTGGCACGAACCGCACGTGTCGGAATATTTCGTCCGGCCAGGAGCGTTCAAGACCGGCCGCAACGATCCGGGAAGATCCGAGGAGGTCCTTCAGTTCTCACAGCTCTCAATTGTTGGGCCTCCAATGGCCCGCGTGGCCAATGAGCTTGGCTGAAACAGCTCCTCCCGCAGTCTCGCAGTTTTTTCGTAGGCTCTGGTGAGGCCTATTTCCGTCTGCTCCAGTCTTTTCTTTTGGGCCTCACTCGCCGCCATGTGTTAGCCCACTCGTTTTTTAGCAGACTCACTTGTGCCTCCAGCACCTCCTCCCGGGGTTTGCATGAACTCCTCCATTTCCTCCTTTTTGTACACGGCAGCCCGATACGCCTTCTCGAGGAGGTTTGCGACGTCTTTGATCTGCCCAGTAAGCCCTGTGTGCTTTTTTAATGACCCGCTTTTAATGGGTACCAGAGTATGCTGATTTTCGGTTTTTTGATAAATCGGCCAGATCCACCTTGACCTTCCCTGTTTGTCCCCCAGCTACGGGAGCTTTCGCTTACCTTCCGATGTTGCTCGCTCCGCTTTCCTTCTTCGCTCTTCGTGCTGTCGCTGCAACTTAGCTAAATTGTCAGCCTTCCACATTCTAGCTCTGGCTTCCCTTATGGGGGCCGCCAGCCGCGCTCTCCGCAGGGTCACGGACCCCAACAGGTCACCTACCCCTCCCTCTGCTGCTTCGCCTGATGGCGTTCACAGGGTCGTGGTCATCGGCCTAAACTAATCAAAACGACTCTCCTTCAATTTTCCAGTCGCCTTCTATACTGAAGGGGTTTGTTCGCGTGCCCCTCCGGTTGTGTGTGGGGTGGCAAGCCTCGTCGCCAGTGGTACGTTTCTAGCTTCCTTTGTCTTTTCTTCCATTATCTTTTCTTCTAGAAATCCAGTGTCAATTCTTCATATCATCCCGCAGCAGCAAGGTGACAGCCGCCTTCAAACAGGGTTACTGGGTCCAGTGTGGCCTTGGTAGTGCGCCCTTCGAATGCAATGGGTCTCGTTGTATCTTTAGCATCCTCGGTATTAAGAGTCGCCCGACCGACCATCTCTCAGGGGCACTCTGCGGCGCTTATAAACTTCGTGCCGTCAGTGCAACAGTGGGCCCCACATGTGGGCCGGCCGGCCTTCCTTACAGTGGATAATAGGGCAGCCAAAGCCAGCTGGCGGGACGGCTTCGGTCCCTATATTATTCTACTGGCCTGACGTGCTTCCAGTTTTAAAACTATTCTTACCGAAGCTTCTCGTCTTTGTCGCCTAGCAGTCCTCCGTCAGTGCAAAATGAATGTCTACACCACACCTACGACTTCATGGGTTGGCTCTCTGCCAAAATACAAACTGGTGAGTAACTCATTGGATGCAGCCTCGTATAGTTCTCGGAGGAACTGCTCGTGGACCCGTGCCCAATGGGCACAATGGACCCGTGTCCGTTGTCCGGCGGTCACGACGAGGGGTTTTCCCACCCAATCCCGCCGAACGCTGAGGGCCTGAACGTCGATACAGCCGCTCCAATAATTGTGAAAATGGGCCTTTGTTACTTGTTCAGGTTACAGCGGGAGCTAATGAAAGGGTCAGTGATGGTGAGATACAGCCAAACGGCCTTTGAATATAAAAACTGAACAAATAGGCATGTTTGACTTGAATCGCCCAATGGTGATATTGTTATACGGCTTCATGACGTACCGTGACGTCACGCTGCTCCCTGTCGTTGTATACAGTAGGCACAGACGCGCGAAAGGTTGACGTACTTCACTAATAATAACTTGACAACCCCAAATGCAACTTTTTTCCTAGGCTTGAGTTTCTCACTCGTAAGTCTGCGTTAGAAGAAGCCTTCCATGTGATTATCGAACTAAAATTCTCTCTTGTAGCCACCAACAAATCCGGCAGTCTCAGTAAGCCTACCACTGCTACACTACCTAGCCGTGAATCATGTGGATTCTCCTTATTTTCGAGTCTACACAACATAATGTTAATGATCAGGTGCACGCAGATATTGGAATTCAATTATGGACTTTGAAATAGCGTGGTCAATACCGGAACGTACAACATATAATAACAAACTACCAACATTAAATGTATGAAGTTCAAAGTTGTAAAGGGTAATAACTAATGTCGGTCCCAGCTGTTTGAAGGTACATTACGATTTATTGACTTTAGAAGTCAATTAGCTAGTGTGTCTTTGCTACTGTTTTTTGGGCTCTAAAGTTAGATTGTACACATATGCCCACTAACATGCGGTGCTATTAAAAACCTGTGTTGAGCCAAACTATAGAGCCTAGACTATGCGCACACAGACATACCCGAAGGTAATCCTCATAGAGCGAACGTTTCTCATAATGTCATTCGTAAATATGTGCAAATCAGTAGCCAAACCTAATAAATTTCATCAAAACTGCAGCTGTTTATATATATATATATATTAAATAAGTATATATATATATATATATTAAATAAGAGGTGATTCAAAAGTATTGCTTTGTTTTCCAAAATGCATAAAATCTCCTGTGGTCAAGATTTTCAAATATTCTTTGTTGGAAGGCTGATATTGTTTCGTTTATTTCAACCATAATTTGCGTCGATTATAATTACTTTCAATGTGTACATTTGTAAGCTAATTTTCAAAATAACATATAAATGTGTATAAGATACTTAACCGAGTTTATGTTAAAGTAACGTCCATACAATTGACAACAGGTACGAAAAATTTAATTAAAAACCATGCAATTATGGGCCCCGGATCTAACCTAAGACTCTTCTCTTGATAGCAACCGGGATTCTCAGGATGACGAACAGCTAAGTGGGTTTCTCTCGTCACCCTTCAACGAATTCCGAGATTGAGTTGAATTCACATTTATCTCTAAGATAACATTGTCATATAAAAACATGAGTGTTTTGTATAAAATATGGTTTTTCATGTGAGAACTTCGTTTTAAAAAGCTCCCCGTGTCTAACTAAACAGGTACACTTTTACGGATTTTTAGTAATTGTGCTAGCTCGAGACTAGCGTTAAATTACGACTGTCACGAACGGGTTACCCGTAAGGTACATGTTTGTACATGTTGCTGAACAAAGTGTTTGTTTAGTTCATCTATAACGTCACCAAATATAGTGATAGCTGCTGCGACGAAGGCGAAACCAGACCTTCGAATCTACGACCAACTGTGTCTGTTCGACTTCGCGATTGTCAGCCTCTAATTCACTCTCAATGTTGGACATTATTCTGCTAACCGATGCGTTACAATGAGTCAAAAAACAAAGGGCGCGCGTCAATAATTTAGGCATTCTGTACAGATACAATGATGCTATATTATGCTACAATGTTATTACTGTTTAACGTGTATATGAGGCCACATGATATGGAAATAGGCATGATACTTAAAGGCAACGGAGTGGCAGAATATTTCTACACGGGCATCGCCTGTAACCGAATGCATCCTTAAAAAGCGAATCTGCGAACAACGTCGTGCAGTTGTTTTCTCGCGTTCTAGTTAGAAACACTTACGCTTCGAGTTCTATTGAAGTTCATACTGCTGACCGCATAATTATTATCCTACAGGCTACATGTTTAGCTATGTTATGACTACGCAAAACAAAGCATTTCGTAAAGAACGTTGAGCTTTGCGCGCCTAATGCGTTGTCCCTTTTTGCGATTAAATCTATGGTACTGGGTCAACTGCCGTCAAAATAGCTTGAAGGAGTCACCCCTTTTTACGACAATTGATATGAGTCGTGGTGTGATCGTCTATGCCACTGGTCCCAATTTGCTAGCAGCGATGTTTGTCAAGCGCTACCCTAAACGCCCTTTTCTGAACGCTTTATCTCTTCCGAGTACAGTTCAATGCATGGCTAGAAATGCCTGCCATGTTGAAGCGCTCATTCTGTATATGAAGACACATGTTTAGGGAGCGAGAAATATCTGAGGAATAAACAGGGTTGAGGCGGTGGCGGCGGCGGCGGCCACTGAGTTGATCGCAGTCCTTCCGGCGACAGGGCTCGCTCTCTCGCTGTTTAAGGCGACGCGTGTAACAATGGAGTGGTACAACATACAGCGAGTGCTATTCTCTGGCGGTGTTAGTTCAAGGCAGGCGGACATGACAGGGGACAAGGACAGAAGCAAGAAACTTTTATGGGATCGTAAAAATGCGCTTCCGTTCATCTGTCGGTGCACGATCCGCAACCGCCTCCGTCCCTCTTCGCTTCAGACCCGCGGACGGTCGAGCGCAAAATCTAAAGCGAGAGGCACAGCTGAAAAATGCGCCTCGACCGCGCGAATCTCGAGCGTTCACACACATACACACATAGTAACACACGCCCGCGTCGATTGCTAGAGAAGAAAGGAATATGGGCGGCGACAGACGGGTTACATCGGTGTGGGAGCTGAATACCATCATTTAAAGAAGGATTCCGGACGGGATTTCTGCAAGTACAGAATGGATCCAGAAGGTTGCGGAGGATAACCGGACAAGGCCGAGGCTAAGACGTTTTGGACAGAAGCTCATGAGCGCATGAGCGGGCGTAAGTAGGGCGCCGGCCATCACGGTAATGCGAACCAACACGGTTTAAGTGTTGTCTGAGGTAGACTGTCAGAGCCAGACAAAGGATGTGGAAAAGGGCCTTACTCCAGGTGATCGGAATACTGGGATTTCACAGTACTGGTAGTGTAAGATACCGATTCGCACTGAGAGAGTCTCAAGTGACCAGATGTCAAGTGGCTAGATGGGTGGGAGAACGTGCCAGAAGTCTTGAAGTCTCGATTTTGATCCGAAAACCGTGTAAGAAAAAAGGTTGAAGAAACCGAATTTCAGTAATACCGTTTGGCACGCTATATACGCGTGAAGCATTTATTAAGTACGTTTAAGGATCATAAGGAATTTAGGAAAGTTGAATGAGTTGCTCCAAAGGGATTGTAGTGTTTTCTAGGTTCGACAGGATGAGCTTATTATTCTAATAATAATAATAATAATAATAATAATAATGGTAATTATAATAATAGTAATTATTATTATTATTATTATTATCATTATTATTATTAAATTATTGAATTATTTATTATTCAATATTTACTGTTATTATTATCATTAATGGGAGTTTACCAGGATAATAGAAGTATAGTGTTATATCTGTATATTTTGTCATTTGTCACCATATGCCTACTACAAGAGTTAAAGCAAGAACTATTCAATCATCTGAGTACTACAACAGTGATTGCATTATTTCACGTCAGTAATATTAAATCTGTCATTATAATGATATCGTCATGGTGTATACTGATCAGACAATTATTATATTAGTGGAGATTGACCGACGCACAGTATTCAGATTAATACTAGATTGGTTCTCGATTGAGCGAATACGTGTCCGTTCATAGAGCTTGACCTCTGCGTGTCGTCAGTGGTCTCGTCACTCGATAAAAATCCTATGAAATTTTCTACTTTTATGGCTGTATATGTGTGACAGCTCTTCACTAGAAAACTAACTGCAACCGCATGTGAGAGACAACTGGAGAGCCAGTCCGCGTCCAGGCCAGGCCATTGATTGAGTTAGAGAAAGGTTCGAAAAAGCGAGTGGGTGTGACAGAAAATTTGAAAACTATGCCGGATCCAGGATTGTTCACTGCCATCGTTTAGGGGTGGGGCCCTTTTTGCACTTACATCATGAAAGCCGTCTACGCTACCGAGTTCAGTGCAGGCACAGTCTCACCACCGGGTTTTGCTCATTCATTGACACTAACTAGCATCGGCCGCTTTTAGCCTATAACACTCTTTGCTTCGCGCTGCGTGCAAATTGTTCAGCCCAGTATATATATATATATATAAATATATGTATATATGCAGTAGGTTTTGAAAGCGGCCTACGGTTGTTTTCAAGCATTGGTACAATTGCCTATGGTTGATTTAGTCTATTTTTTTTTGTTAGAAAGCGTATGTAATGACAATTTACAGGCATAAATTGGGGCTAGTTAAAATCCTTTTTACTGTTAACATTTAAACCATTGTTACAAAAAAGAACTTAAAAAAATGACAACTATAGGCTGTCTCATGCAAGTCTGAAAATTGGACACAAATTTTAGAATACCCTATAATTTGCTGCTCGAAACTGCCGTCAAGTGTGATCTAAGCTCTCGCGACCTGGTCCCGTGGCAATCATTCTGCCAGGAGCACGCATGGTTTGCCAGACGGGTGCACCGGCAAACAGGAGCTTGCAGGATTCGCCGTTAGATGAGTTGACTCTGACTACAAGCGGCCATGGTGATGATAATGCGAGTATGTGTATTGTGGCGGTCATTGCTACGTGCATCGCCGCTACATTGGACTATGTTGATGTTGTTGTCGGAGGTGGGTCTGGGTTTGGGTCACTTTAGTCGGGTCTGATATCGTAGGAGGACGTCCACCTCTACAGCGTTTGACTTTACAACAACTGCGTAGATTGGGGTTACCATCACTACAAGTGAGAGCGAAAGGGTGAGAGTGTAAGGATGGAGGTGACTTGTTATATATATATATATATAACATATATATATTATATATATATATATATAT
>MNPL01000039.1:0-67340 GCA_002081605.1 Tropilaelaps mercedesae
TATATATATATATATATATATATTCCGCTCATTTGTTGTCTTTGAACGTTACTTGCGTACTTTTTAATAGTCTTTTAGGAGCTAAGCTCAAAAGCCCAGCTAGTCAGCCATTTGCATTGCAGCATTACCGCATCTTGGCATGGCTACGTTATTCGCTTCCATATGTAGTCATCAGTGATAAATAAGATTTGCATATCAGTTGCAGCCTTACACTACCTGTCAAGACTCGAGTTTCGTACATATTGCATCAGCGGGAGCAATGGTAAAAGCGACTGTAGAGACGGCCGTAAAGACGGAGCCGGGGGCGGCGCAGGTAATAATGAAGCAGATAAATGGGACACGTAGTCCCAAGAGGCACGTTGTCATATCAGAGGTATGGCGATGAAGTGATGGAGCTATATGATCGCCATGGCAAAGCTGATTCGGTTCCTCTGGTAGCGGCACCGATGGCAGCTACAGAATACGAGTACGTCACCTGGTCATCGCCGAACTGCAAGAGACGCAGGGCACTGCTTCTATGTACAAACTAATTCGCCGGAGACAGCCGAATGGCGCACTCATAACTTAGATATGATGCTGGGAGGCGAACGGGAAGACCGATTTCAACCTTTAAACTGACTGTCAAAGATTTAGCTGCTGCGAGCGGTGGCGATGGCATCTCCGACACAACGGTTCTACATCTCTTTAAGGCATCATACGATGTATGCACCATATTACTTGTCATAGTTGGGTTGAAGGAATGCCATGCTACTCTGCCACCGTATTTGCAACGCTTGCTACAAAATGTGTTTGCTGTTTATTACATACCTCTGACGCAATTAAAGCGGCAAAGGGGAATCAGCAGTCAATATTTGCCGTCTTCACGTACGAAAGAGGGGCAGAACGAGGTGAAGGGTTGTTGTGTTGGTTAATGTTCTCTTAAAGAAAGCACTCCATATGACCGAGTTGTTGCGAGGCAATAAGATGGGCAAACGGTTGGATAACCCTCAACGTGCCCAGCACAAAGTATTGAGCTTTTTCTTAGCAAAAAAGTACAATTCCTTTGTTGTACATCCGAGGGGACTTACGCTTCTTCTGTGCATGGCCAAACGAAGAGCAGCCGCCTCACGATTAGAGTGATTTCGTGCATTGACCTTTACATATTATTTCTTCTGGGACTTCGCACAGACAGCTTCTGTGCTTCAAACGAAATGCGTGTCAATCCTGTACAGAAATTCTATTCGGTTTGCATAATAAGTAAATGAAGTTATTTCGTTTAAGGGAATCCGTTTCTTCATAGCGTAAAGAAATTATATAGCGGTACTGCAACCGGGGCTTCATATATATATATATATATATATATGACCTGGAATCAGACATTTGGCCAATGAAATTATTCTAAGAGCTTATATAAATAGTTATCAAATGATAAGTTTTGAATTTGTGCCTCACACAGTGGCGGAATTATCCACGAACATCCCTTCGATAAGTATCACTCGAGTGGTGGTACGTCAAAAATCAAAACGTATCTCTACAGATATTGAAAGAGCAAACAGGTGACGTTTTTAAAAGTCGAACCCTTAACTGGCAGCTTTGTTATCATCAGTTACCTGTACACAGTCCTGATCGGAGTCCGCATCATCGTTAGGTTGCTTATTATAGCTGCTGAAGTTTGCCCAGCCCGGAAACCAATCTGAAAGATAAATCACGTATGAAATCTTAACATCCTCTTTTATATGTAACACATTCACAACCATTAACTATGCTCAATGAGCCTTTTCTCAATATGCGTCAGGGGTTACTAGAAACGTTTGAAAAACGATATTCAAACGGTCTTATCTTAAAATAGCTCATTGAGCTCTGCTTCGTTAACATCGTATCACAAGCGCGTAAACCTACCGCATGGAACAGCTAAACGTGCTCGTGAGTATTTTGTTAGCTTACGGTCAGTAAGTAATAACATTTAATCAATTCCAACTGAGTTAGCTCCTTAAGCGCACTAAGACGGACCGAGTGCGGGTGTAAGAAACCTAACAAATGAACTTCGTAACAGGTACGCCTAAATAGCCGGGTATCGGATGTTAACGACCGGGCGTACCGTCGATATCCGCTCATAGTCATCCCTGCTGGCCAGCGTAGCCCCAGTTGTTCAGTTCCACTCTCGAGGTTTCTAGGCCACCATAAACCAAGAAGTAGAGGCATGGAGTTGGACTAGAATCAATAGTGTTTACGTTAAAGTACATCAGCCGAAGCGATGGGCCGGCCACTATGGGTAAATCATATGAGATAAGTGCAGCAGCGCTATGGTACTCCCTTGGGTAACTATGAGTCCAACAGATGGACAGCAGGCGTCGAGATACTACGCGGATTTTTTGGTGATTAAAATTCTTGGTTGTGATCGACAGCTTATCATTCATGTGCTAAGGTTTAACTACCAACAAATCGCAAATCACTAAAACTGATTTGGTCGCAATGTTCGTTCCATCTTTCTTTTATGAGAAGTGTGAGATGTAAGGTAGGGTAGCAGAGGTAAATGGGAACTTCGCGTTCGATTGTTACGAAATACATTTTACGAGAGCCGTTTTAAGTTTCAAGAGTGGGCTCAACACTGGACCTAGTTGCTAGTCATTCGCAGCTCACAAAGGGCCAATTCTTATGAGAACTCGAAAGGGGTACAGATTGCTCGATGTTTTCGGGGCCTGTGCTTCCAGGGCGAGACTCTATCGTTGCTTTCCTTGGGCCGTCGTCTTGGCAAGGCGGCGCTATAGGACCGACTCATAATAGGCTAAACAATTTTACATCGATGCCCATTATTCTCGAACCTAAGGCAGATTTATATGGGTAGGTAAGGCCTTCAAGAATAATCACAGCTTAAATAATTGTGTAATGTGTACCCCTCTTTTTTACCGTAACCGACTGCCGTTCTTGTCACAAGAAGCAAATGTCAGACGAAGTAGCTTGTGAAAAACGAATTACATCGACGAGTCAATTTGTTTAAGACAAGGCAAGGGATCATTAGGACATCAAAACCGCGACGACAAAAAAGAAACCGAAGCGTTAAAAGCAAAACCACTCCGGTAGTACAATGTATTAGCTCCACAAATGAAAAGAATGAGGGAGAGGAAAAGAATGAGAATGATGGAAATTTACATATAACATAGCCACCAACGCGGAATTTTAACGGAAAAATCAGTTTCGGCTACAACCAGCTTAAGGCAAATGCTGTTCTCGAAAGGGACAGTAGAGCTTGTGGGCCTGATAAGGTTACATACAGGACCGTACTAGATAGAGTAACTAAATACTAAACCACTCCTTTATCACATAGAAGGTCACGACTATGGTAATACGTGAATGTGCGTGCCATGCCAAATGAGAGGCAAGAATGGCACATTTTTAAGCCTAATCCCCGGAGAAAGTTTCCCACCTGATTTTTGAAAGCACTTTCGGACAACGCTTGCGGTGAATTCCAAAACGTTATAATAATATCGAGCGTTACTTCTTTTGCGAATAAAGACTTTCAAATTAAAAAAAAAAAAGATTAAATACGATATCTTTGATACATGGCGGTTAACATCTAACATCGATAGTAAATTGCCGCAGCGGAGCAATACTCGAAAAGTGGCGCTGTAAATTTCTAATTTTCTTGATATATGGGAATATTTTCCCAATAAGTTTCCAGCCAACAAGTCATGCATTTTCATCCTACTTGAGCCAGTGTTCCGGCCTTAACAATTCAATGTGAAAGATTCCGTGTGACGATTTTCCACCTTTATTTTGATAATATTTTAAATTTGACACATTGATCGCTTCAACTGATCCGACAATAAAGCTAATAATAATCCTTCAACTTTACGTAAATTCTGTTATTAAACAACCAGCCGTATTATAGTTATGATAATTGAGTGCGCTTTGCATCAGAACCATATGGGACCAGTAATTCTATATGGTCAGCAACCGGTAAAGTAGTTGAGCTACTAATCTGAAGTCGTGTGTTTTTTAGACAACTTAAAATTGGTTAAAGCTTTTGCGGAGATAAACGACTTATTGGCGAAATCGATCTTGGCTTTCCTATCTGATTGTAACTATTTCACAAAGACAAGCAAATCATCACTCCCAACGGCCTTGCGCGTCAAGCTTTACCTTTAAGCAGTCACCATTGCGTATCGGCAGTTCATTGTTCTAATCATGTGCCACCTTCACATGCACGTGTATTATTTGCTAGGACTAAATTAATGACATGGACTCAGATATTTTAATAAGAATGAGCAACAGGTATAGAAAACGTGGGGGCAACCGAACCTCAGTGAGTTCTACACGCTCGTGCAGCACTTTTAGCGTCACTGGCCGGCGTTACCGTTACCGTACATCAACATTAGGTAGATCGACACCTTTTTGTAAGTAGTTAACTCCATACTGGGGATATTAAGCTGTGTCAAGTACGGAAGGACAAACGTACCTAGATCTTTTTTCTACGTCTATAAACGTAGATGGCAGTGGAAACGGCAATTTATGTAAAAAATAGTAAACAGGGACGGAGTTGTAATTCTCGATTATTTTCCACTAGATTCAAGAATACTAAAGGCGGCTCAAAGTTAAGTCCAAGGAATTAAATCACTCCCTCAAAAGACTATTAAAAAAAGGTTTGTTTTGCCACGACAGCCAAATCCTCATTTATTTGCATGTATTCCTAGAATTTCGGAGACTAGAAACTGAGTTCTATACCAGGCCGAATTTCATTATTGCGCATCTAAATAATTTTGTCAAATGAAAATTAATATGAGATGTTCCGTTTAGCGTCTAATCTTAGCCCTACAATACTACATTACAATCCGTTTTAGGAAAAACATAGTTGAAGCCGTTTTTTGGAATGTTAACCTAGCTCATTCAGACAATATGGGTACATATGAACGTCAATATTTTTCAACGCAATTGTCTCAAAGAGGACACGTCTAAACTTCAACTAATCCATCTGTATCACTCTGAAACTTATTCGCTCCGCAGCAGCACAGGACATAAGCATGAAGGAGGCTCACGTGAAGTTCTTTCAAGGACTAAAAATATTAGTATCTCTCGTATGAAAAAAATAAAAACGCTTTTTGGCTAATAACGGTGCATGGTACAAGATAGGGCTTACGGCTAATCAATTCTAGACAAAGAGAAATGGCATTGAGTGAAAAATGCTGACTTTCGGCGAAGCCACTAGAAAGCTTTAGCTTCATCATAGTCTAACACCTTTGCCGGCTTAGATATACCAACCATATTTTTTAAGCGCACTGTCTGCCACATGACAGGACGTCTCATTTTTCCAAGTCTACTTTTGGCAACACTACAGATACGTTGATAAAGTGTAATGTAGCCTGCATCGAACACATAATGATGGAGTAAAACATTAATGTCACTGTCAGCCTTAAACTAATTAGAAGGAAATGATCCCGTTATGATAATGGCCAGTTTTAGTCATTGAATATCACTCTCCGCTGGAGTCACAACGTTCTAACTTGTTTTCGTCTTGTTCTACCCTTTCAAAACTTAATGCCCACTACAGCCTATCAGGGATTTTATTGCCTGCGTGAGTCTCTGTATTTAGGTTATGATAGAAATACTTGTTTTTAATTGAATTTTTTTAATAATGAACATCTATTCTGCTCGGGTTGACATGAACCTTGGACGCAGACGGAATTATAGTACACGTAGTATTAAATGATATCCACTAAATCGGCCATTTGTTTTGTTGTCAGCTGGCATCTTTGTGCGCTGAAGTTCCTCGCTGTCCCAGTCATGCTTACGTAGAGTGTGTTTGCTACTTACTGGTGTACTGTACAGCAGTCCCGTCGGGCCATTCATAGCAGCTCTCGTAACGTGTATCCGAGGCTCCAATCCAAAAGCTTCGCTGCGCCGGGTATACAGGACTGTAATAAAAAAAGCGAAAAGATTATATAGCTTTATTGAAGCTATAGAGAAGATTACACGAACAAATATTAATTACAGTAAGATGCGTACTGAAATGTTACGGCCCGTATAAGATATCAATAACATATTTTTGGGCGTATAAGATATCAATAACATATATGAACGGCATCTATAATCAGTGTGTAATTGAAGCAACCTAGAAAACGTAAGTCCTTTATGCTAATTGCATACTGGTAAGTTGTTTGTCCTGTAGATTGCCGTTTAAAAAGCAAAGCAGTTTCCTGATAAACTTTCGAGATGAGCTGTAAAGTCAAACTACAAGTTACTAGTAGCTTCCAAGTTTTACAGATTATGAAGGCACATATGAATGCTGCTTACGTATATACAACGCAGTAATGATAGAATCAAGCTTTCACTGAGTTATCTAGGCCTGCCGAGTCACAAACAATTTTACAAACACTGCTTCACTTCTCACTTACTGTTTTTTTGATCAAGTAGATCCTTTGACGGTCTGGTAGGCTATTTACTAAGAGACCTATCAACCCATTTGAATGCGATCCTAAAAACGAAATTCATCGAGCCAACTTCTACATGAAAATAATTTTGAAAAAAATTGATGTAAAAAGTCGCGGATTTCTGCAACAGGAACGTTTCGACGGCGGTGAAAAATATGCAAGTCGAAAAGATTTAAGAAGTGTTAGCTATTTGCCTCATTTTTGTACTCCCCATGATCCAAGCGGTAAAATCGCTGCTGCGGAGCGCCTTTTGCGGCACGGTGCTTCTCTTCACTGTTGTGGGGCATCACAATAATCTTTTTTCCATCACAATCATTTTTGCCATCTGTTTTCAGATATCGACCGGGTACTTTAAACTTATCACCGAAGCCTGAGGTGTTTCGGCGCATAACTAAGATCTACCCACTTTGGATTTTTCGATTACCGAACGGTGACGATAGGTCTGAAGGCCGTGTGGCCAAAAAATTACTGGCCGTTTACGAACCTCCTTGCAATCCAATGAAGTTTAATTGTTGCTTTCCCTTCTCTACCTTTATCGACGCCACATCGTATACTCCTGGCCGCAGTAATAATCATGTCTAAGGCGTTCACCACCTGTGACAAAGAAGTGCTAGTCCAGATTGTCATGTTTTCAAATTTGCGAATATATTCATGTCCGGAAACGCTACATTGGATCTGTTGGCGCCATTAAGCGCAAGACTGAATGATTCGATGGTAGATGAAAACAGCGTGTGGTCCAAGAAACTTTCCGTTGCAGCCTGGTTTTCATTCGAGGCGGCCATTCTAATACGTAGATGAAGGCAAGACAACTCGCTTCATCGCTGTAGGTGTGCAATAAAGCTGCACGCACAGTAACTGTATGCTATAGCACCGTAATCTTAATGCCGCCCATTGGCCCATTGGAAGGTGTATTTCACTTGATTTAAGCAACTCATCTTACATAGAGGTGTATTAAGTATAGATCGGAGCAAGCACTGCACGCCTTACTTCACTTTTAAGGCCTGTACAACCTGTTAGAGCAAAACGACTGATAGCACAATTTCGGTACAATTCGCGATATACAAACCATAGAGTTGAACTGTAAAATTATATTGCGCACGAAACCTACAACTAATCCTTAAATGTAGAGAGAATAAACAACCTGGACAGAACTTTCAACTTCCGGGAGGCTGAATAATGATTCGCTAGTTGCTTCTAATCACATATTTGCTTGATATCTATGGAATCCCGGTCCGTTGTATTTAGTAAAAAAAGTCGACTTAGTTGTTTAACCACTCAGTTTTAATTCAAATTTCAGCCTTTTTGTCGTCGATAGCCTTTATAGAGTTCACTATAACGATATACTAGTTTGAAAAAATATTCTGCCTAGACGTTTCATTTTAGCTCTTAGAGAGTGTAATCCCTCCGTTAAGCATAGGTGCCCGCACATCTAGTGATCGCCCATAGTTTGTTTGCATTTATGGTAATGAGTAAAGGTAAAAACAATAACTAATACGCGTTTGATATATGGACAACTAAATTACCTGGTAATATAGAAAAAGTAGAAACAAAAAAAGTTCACAAGGTGTAGTTTATAGATACCTGGCATGCAGCATCTTGTCAAATAGACTCTGGATCTCCATTGAGTCGACGACGGCAAGAAATCCTCCCTCCCGTAGGCAAAGATCGTTTGCGGCCCACCACGACAACTGTCGCGAGAATACCCTGCAAATTACAGAGAAAAATACGAACAGCGCCGCAAGGACGACGATTAAGAATATTCATTGTCATCAAACTAGCAGACTCTACATTTCATGCATAAGTAAAAATCTATATTATATTAAATAAACAATGCATTATTAGTATTTACAAGTGTTGCTTTAATAAGAAATAGCGTGTTTATCATTATTATCCAGATTCAATTATGATAACCATATGAAGGGCCGTAGAATCCATTTTCGGTAGAACTTACTCTTCACTGAGTGTATAAATCATTTTTTGCTGTATGACGTAGTGATCTGAGCTACTCATGCATGTGATAATATGTTGATGTACCTCCCGCTTGATCAGAAATTGTTGATTTTTCTAAGTTTAGCAAGCGTTTTACTGGCCATATGTGCTCATTGAACTCTTTGTGTTGGTTATGTTTTTTTTCTGCCAACGGTCTAAAATCGTATTCTGTAGTTTAGTTGTATGTTTTTGTATATGCTTTTTTCGTACGGAGCTCAATGATGCCACGGCCAATTTTGCAGAAACATTGCTGAGGCTTTTTTGCCATCGTCAGAAGGATGTCGTCTCTCAGGGGGAAGTCTCAACTTACGTCTTCCCACTTTTTCGTTGCCTTACGTTAAGACGAAAAGACAATGTACATCACGGAAGGAGTTTCGGTATCAAGGACGACGCCTGTTGTTCTTGTCGGATCTACTGAAAAGTTCAGATGCTATGCGAGCCAGGCGGAGGTAGAATGCTGTCTTCTGCTGCTGTTGCTCCTGTCGAGACAACAAGGTCCAAGAAAAAAGCTCACGACGACTTGCAGGACGAACAGAGCAGATCTGTCCTGACACATGGCGCCAGTTGGTGCCTCTGGTTTTAAGCTAGTGACGACGGTTGCTGCATTTTTAATTTTCGTTCTGACGTCAGATCCACCATACGATGGATAGTGGGTGGGCTCCACTAAGGCGTTGACAGTGCCGAGATTGTATAAATCGTATAGAAGAAAGCCGCTGAACGTTAAGCGACTTCAGTTGTTGTCTACACGTCAAAATGCATCAAAGTGTACTCAATTAAATCAGCCGAATCATGTCTTAAATATGTTGCTTGATAAAGCGCTAGGCTTCGTGTGGCTTTCAAGCATATTGGATGACTAAATCATAGCAAAATAAAATCTACAGTATTCTTTATCTTGAGATACGCTAATTTTTTTCCAGCAATAAGGGTTAGAGGTAATTGTCTTTTTTGTTTCGGTTAATGCCTACTGCTTACTGCTAGGGTTTATGTGTTTTCTTTAGCGAGTTAAAATTTTGACATAGATAGCTTCTCAGTATCTATGTGACGTGTAATTTATTTAGAGTTAATATAGCTTCCAAAGTTATCCCTTAAACATTGCTTACATTAATTTAAAGTTAGATAGAATTTCTTAATTTTTAAATATAACTAAAGACTAGATTAGCACATAATTTAGGAGCTTTTCAAAATAGCTGAAAAGATCTTCTAAGGTTATTAAATTGGCTCCGAAAGCTTGAATCAGTATTGGGATAAAAATAGTAATTTTTTCTAGAAGAACTATTCATTCTGCGTACAAAGAGTCTACAGGGATGAAGCATCAACATGTTAAATGAAAACCTATTTGCGGCAATAACATTAACTTCCCGGACTTTATGTGCAGTCCGTAGTTCACATCACCTGTAAATGTCTTTGCACCAGACTGTCTTGGAAAAATGTTCTTTTTATGAACTATTAATGGTTAACCATGATTATGTATGATAAATTACGAATACACATTTAAAAACAGCCCCTCTTGATTTTGAACCACAAAAGTGTGTTTAACAACGCTGTTCTTTAAGAGGTTTTCGATTGTAAAGGCTTGTAAAGTTCTTTTTCATGTTGCAGATTTTTGTCTAACTCCTTTGTATTACGTTGGAGTATGACACCGTTCGAGGTGAGAAGAACCCACGAAGAGATTTCCTAATCGAGATTTCCTAAGCGAGAAGGATTTCCTAATCACAGGGGGAGAGAAAACCTCGGTAGGATAATTATTACCCAAACAGATTCTTCAGCTCCGCCTTCAAATGTTTGTTTTTAGTTCCTGGCAACGCAGCGGATACCAAACCCGGCTGCAGCGTCCATGAAGGGGCCTTCAATGGCGTAGCCTTCGACGAGGAGAAAGCATGTGATTGTTTCTTTCCATTTGCCCACGCTGCTGCCACCTGTGACCACGGATAACGATGAGGAAAATTATTTGTCCCCCATAACATTTCCCAAGTTGCGTCTGTAACTAGAAAGGCAGAAAGGGAGTTACTTCAATCTGTGGCAGCGGGGCATAAAACGACTGTTTGGGTACGAGTTCATAAATATAGCTAATCTATGGCAGACGCCAGATTATGCCATTTTCCATTGCGACTTGTCGTTAATCGAGCCCATGATCTAATACTTTAAGAACTGATTTCATTCACAACACTCAGACAGTCACACGCCTGTAGCTTCTCAGAATGTTATTTTGAGGTTGTCTGACCGTAATTTTCGAGTCATTGCAAAAAACAGCTCATACTGAGACGCGTAGAAAACATTTTATTAGTGGGCGGTTAAGGAGAGCACATATTCTGTAGGCTTTTTGTAGAACGGCAAACATATCATCACGTCTCGGGGAATCTCACTCCGAAGAGAACGTCGGTGTTATTATTTTAAGGTTTCTCTCTGCGTGCAAAGATCGCTTTGTATACATTCACTAAGTGGGAGCTTATTGAAGAGTGCGCCCTCTCATCAGCCACGAAACGCTGATTCCCCTAAGAGCAGACATTAAGGTAACATCAGGTAACAGCCAAGAAATGTGGTTAGCTCAGCGGTTTCTATTCACGTGGGACGAACTCGCGGGTTCGTAACGTTCGGTCAAGTGGCGGAACTTGGCATACACTAACAAGCGGACGACAGAAAGTCATTTGCCTTTCGTAGCTACCCCTTCTCGGGCAAATAACACATACATATACACGCGCACGCACAAATAAGCACATGTGACAAACAGTTCGAAAAAAGTAGGAGGCATCCTCCCACCTAGCTTGCGACCCGTGGCCAGCCGGCTATCCATCACTAAACGGTCAATTGTTTCATAGAAACTGTACTCTTGGCGTCTCGACTACAAGTATCCCGATCGTTTACGGCAATCGGAACACGCGCTATACAAGCGGATAGTTTTGATATTAAATTAAGATCATCTGGTGCATACCGTCTAACAGTGGACCGAGCAGGAGAAATTGTTCGAGGGCACACGACTTTAACGATATCTGTACTGTCAGGGTGAAAGACATTTTTTTGCAAAATGGAGTGTGTACATTTTAACTATTTGCGGTGAGCTGAGATATTTATATTTCATTTAAAAATGCCACATGAAAAACAAAATTAGGATAATTCAACTAAAATACATTAAATGAAGAAAAAAGATTAGATAAAGGCGAAGTAAAGTGTTAATTTAAACAATACCAAAACGGAAGTAACTGTTAAAAAATTGGTAAAAATTCCAAGCAGTGCTTCAATAATCTCTACTTTGTACGCTGAACAAAAAGAGCACATTAGTAGGACAATACAGTATAGAAAAAAAAATTTTTTAGACGAAAGGTAGTGGTACAGAATAAAGTCTGAATCCTAATGGCTTTTATCTGAAGCAGTGTTTATTCTGAAAAGACGCACATGAAATAAACGAGTAGTTTTCATAAGCTACGTCTAAACGCTATAAATATTTCTACGCTACTAATCAAGTTCCTTACAAATGGTCACTAAAAATAATGCGCATAAAAACTAAATCCATATTTGGTTGAGCGAATGATTTTCGTTATTGCTCTTTTTCTAACATACGTATGGCAGTATGCTCATGTCTGTAGGGAGCTTCTTATAGCGGCTTGTGTGTTTACAGTCTGCGGGCAACTGTGTATCATGTTTCCGATATGCTATGGTACGGTTACTTATGTGCTAGGAGCTCACAAAAAGCCCATCGGCTGAAAGAGAAACTCGACCTGAAACAGACTAATGACCACTGACCTGTAACAAAAGTTGCCCCTCGAGAGCCAAAAGAGCTCGGTGTCGTTTGTACTCTTCCCCTCAGAGGGGTCGCAGCGCAGGTACTTGACGTCGGACACTCTTCGCTCGTATCTGAGCACAAACAATCGGAGAATATTTCATTATGTTAACCGTACTAAAGTATTACTAACGGCAGGTTCTAGCCCTCAACTTAGTCTTCAGTTATTATGCTTCAGCGCTCAACGATTTTAAAAAACGTTTTGCTCCCTTTTTAGGAAAATAGCCATGTTATATGAAAAAGATGTACGCTAACTAATGACGTAATAAAGCCTAAAGAGAAAAAGACTCGTTCAGAAAGCTACCAGATTACAAAGCATTCAGTCACAAAAAGCATAACATTATGGAGTTAGGATTGGGCAACCTACCGAGCACAGAAGGCGAGTCTGCGAACCGGACTGGCCTGTCCGTGGATGCGCAGCTGCCAAACGCTCTCAGAGGAATCAAAGGCCCCCAACGATGAAGTGCTCAATACTCCCGACGTCCATTCGCCACACAGGCGCGTACGGCCTGAAAAAACGAAGAGATGAACGGAATGAACGTATTAAAGCTTAAATTTTTCATATCTTGAGTTTCCGAGTTAGTAATGGCACAGACTTTTAATTTCTCTATGGAAACTCGACTCAAAATCTACATAATAGATGTAGCCCATGTTAATAATATGGTGTAAGCGGTGTTTCATGTTGCGTATTTCTAAATTTATAATAAATTACTATCAAATACTATTAGCGGATATAAACGTCCCTACGCCTGTTGTCTACATTTCTGTGTTTGTTGGTGGTTTTTAAAGCTTTCTTCCAAGCCTGAAATAATAACCGGGACACCATTAGATAGGTTTGAAGGCTATGTAGGATAGTTTTCAGGAGGTTCGTGAAGAATCGCGTCGCACGTGTCACAGGGTCTCATCTACTATCTCAATTTGAGCTGCTTTACATAATCTGCTAGCTAACGTTACACCGATGAGTTTGATTTTTTGGCTGAGCTTCGCTGGTAGGTGTGTGACAAATAGGTTTGTTCTATCATGCCAATTTATTTTTTTACTAAAAAAGGCAAAAATGTATGTATATCCAGAATGTTCAGGATTTTAGTCTCTAGATCTTTCTCAAAAGCGCTTGAGAAATAGAAAAAGAGTGTTTTTTTGAAAAATTAAATTACTTTTCTGCCCCTTTCCATAAATAAGCTTAGCATTCGTGTATCCTAATCCGGGAGCGCCAAACCCAATCTTAATACATTATCGGATGTGTCAAAAGAAAACTAATGGCGGTGGCAATGTCTCCTTATGGCAACCTTTGTAATTTACTTCTGGTTGCTGCGAATTGTCTCAGTCTTTGAGTAGAACAACCGCAGAGAGCCCCGTTTCCTTCCACACCCTTCGTGATTGAAATGAACCAATGGGCCAAGCCTCACATAGTCAATGAAGTGGTGAAACCGCTCGTTGGAGTCATGTTATCTCATATCAAATAATCACAACTATCGCACCACACACAGACTCCCTGCATTCACCCCCTTGTAGTTGTGGCTAATTACACGTCCTCTTTTTCTACAGAAGAACCAAAAGCCGTCTTTTCAGTGAGTACACTGCAGATTCGTATGCAACACCAACACAGTAGCTCACAGTAGTACCAACATAGAGCTCCTGCCTTCCATATTTTTAGTCAGGCTAAACTGAAATACTAGGGTCGGATTTAGAGAACCCCCGATGTGTTTGTTTAAATTAAGGGCGTGTTTGTACGATTAAATTGCACTGCTATACATTCCACTCGTGTTGTGCATCTTTTTAGTACTCAATTTTTGCACATTTGTCTCAAAAAGCTGAACATAGACTTATCAAGCCTGAGTAGCTAAGGTTGAGTTTCGGTGAAAATGTATAACAATTATACAGATCATCTATGTGTGGTTGTCTATCCTACGGCGGGGTACAAACTGATAATTTTGTCCCCACCTCTAACACAGATTCTCTTTTCCCACCCTCCAACGTCCCACCCACGTCCTTTTTCCTTCACATCACAAACGGAGGTCTCACTAGCCCCTACAAAGTGCAGAGTCGCTTCAGTCTGCAGCCCAACGACGCAGCTCTTATTTTCAAGAAGGCTGCTGATTGTCTCGTTCTAATGTGATTATAAAATTTGTTTTACTCTCTTTAAGTGCATACTTAGTCATCTTGTAGTCTAATGTGTGGATACAGTGAATCGAGCGTTTACGATTTTAATGCACTGCTTCGTGGATCATACGGAAAGTTTACTGGATCCATAATAAGTAGGCAATGCTGCGTGATATTTTACAGAATTTTCGTCGTTTCCGCCCGCTCGATTCGCAAATTATAAGTACATTTTATTCCATCGATCTCGTCCGAACTCTAACCTGTGTAAACACACTTCGCAGCACTTTTGTAAATGCACTTGGAATCTAAATATGTAATTCATAGCTTAACAGGCTACTAAAGTCCGATAAGAATACGAATGAGCCAATAGAGATTAATAATAATAATAATAATAATAATAATAATAATAATAATAATAATAATAATAATAATAGTATACTACATTTTTTGTATCCTGGCCATGGAGGATTAACCTGCCATATATCTCAGTGGTTGGCAAGTAAACGCCACTCGTTTCTACTGTATATTATCTGTGAAGCATAACGTTGGAGAGTCTTCTATATATTAGCCTTGATGGAGTCTGATGTCTTGAACAGGACTACATTTGTCAACTATAGACAGGTCTGGCCATCCTGAAATAGGGCGTGATGAGTCACCCTACTTTGACGGTGCTGTTTGGAGCCCAAATATAAATTTAAAAGAGTGTTTCTATCAATTTTCAACGTATATTCCTGAGTGTCCCAAAAACAATTTAACAATACAGGGCAGCCATTAAATATTTCATCTACTATTTCTCTATTATTAGTAATTATTCTAAAAATATAAATATGAAAAGCACGTGTAGTCAATATCAGATATTTGCCAGAAAATTTACCAGTTCTTTTTAGCAAAAAAGTGCATTTGTACAAATATATTGTAGCTCTTGGATTACTCTTTATTCGTAGCTCTGCAATCACTCTTAACGCTATCAACTCAGTGTTCGAGAGTATAATCTGTAATGCTCTGAGTTTTTATACCCATACTACCGTAGCTATACCTCCTTTCCTATACGCTTTACTATTTTTCTCACAAAATAGTCAGTTAATGTAATTACCCGGGACGGAATAATATTAGCACCTAGCACACAGCCGCAACAAGGCCCGTTGAAGCCTTTCTTATTTTTTGTTATTATTGTCTAGACTATACGCAGCCTTTGCTTTTTCTCAAGATATATTTTTGCACGCATACACGTTTGTGTAGTTTTTCAAGTTTCTTTAGCGACCTTTATTCCCTGGTCAATAGTGACAATAAATCCAAGATCAGATCGCCACCAGATGTAATAATAATAAATTACTCTGCCTTTATACATTCCATTTAGCGACATCCGGTAAATCACATTGCCCGCTACCATCTACTTCCCATGCATGCAATATCTTCGTCGTACCAGCTAAATGAGAAAATGCGTTAGCAGATTCATACCACCAAAAGTGACAGAACAGCGGAAAAGAAGCTGCGGTAAGCCACAAAAACGGTATACCCAAAAGAGGGAAACTAAACCTGCGCTGATCACTTTGGCACGCGCAAGTTCGAATTGGCGACTGCTGTATTGAAAGCCGATCTTACAAATGTGTCTGCCCCACAAACCTGATTCCTTCCCGGCGTATAAAGGATCCCCTCTGATCCCGATGAGAAGGAAAGGCGTTATGTGTCTGAATAGTGACGTGCCTTTTGGTCATGTTTTTCTTCGGTTCTGACGTCCACAGGTAATCGCCCCCGAACGCTACTGCTTGATAAATAATACAGTGGCAACCGAATGGCCAATCAGACTACCCCGAATAAATTACTGAGTACGATCAGTGACAAGAGACTGCTATCATGGAAAAATTACAAGGATCCGAAGTTGAGCCGGACTAGGCTAGATTTGATTATGGAATTCGTGAACATATTCTATTGTTAACGTAAAGTTCACCCTAAAACAACAGCACGGAAATAGCGAGCATATTTGTCTAACTTATATGCATACATGCGTTTCTGGCAGTACGGCGAGAGAAGCGTTCTCGACTGTGACAGTTTGTGAGAAATTGCAAGCCGTTCGACGTTAAGCAATATTTTTGAAAGCTCGAAAGTGCAATTTGGAGGCAAATAATACACCGCCTTATCTAAAATATTTGTACAAACTCCATAGCACTAATAAACGATGGCATTGCAGATAAACTCACGAATGGGCTCCGTTCAGAAAATCAAAGAGTGTTGATTGCGAATCATATCCGCCACTTTCCTATTTCGAAACCTCTCTTTCTTGATCGTCTGCCACACCCAGATGTGAAACGGGACAGCTGGCAAAAAATGTAACTGGATGGTACTTTTACACAATCATCCTTGAATCCACTTTTTTACTTTAGCGCAGCTGCGTCACAAGTTGCTCTTCGAATACCAGGTTGTTAATCAGGTAAATCTAATTTCGGAAGGCAAATGAGCAAGCGTGTTTGCTTATGAAGTTCTAAGGCTTCTTGATCTTACTAAACACAGATTAGAACTGAGAATCTTTAGGTCAGATGCACAAAGCACCCTACATAGACGCTCCAGTGCCAGCTCAGTTGAAACCGCTCTTTATCATAGATAAATCTAAAATGTAGGTGAACATTCAGCACATACGGTATTGCATTTAAATGTATCCGCCTACTCCAGCGGGCGCCGCTAATGGGTAGGATTTAAGCAGAAGGTTCCCGAACAAGGGCAACGACTTTAGCTCATCTGGATTCTAAAATTACCTGTTTTGAAAGAATCGCCAGTAATTTTGTTAGTGATTATTTGCCGAATGATAGTTGAGCACTTTTGTTTCAGCGGGCATATGGATATTTCTAAATAGCACTTTGGTGATTCGACTTAATCGTCGCTCCAGCATCAACCAAGTTTTATATAAATAGGATTACCTTGTCGCAGGAACATACATGTTTATAATATCCTCCATAGCCTAACATGTGTGTTCGTGTCCCATGGGGTTGGCTGACTTTCAAGCAACATTTTTAACGCAGAGGTCTACAATTCAAACAAACGTTAATTCTGCTTAAGTCAAGGATTTAAAGACATAGAAAATGCGACCGGTAAACTTTAAGGCGCAGAGGACAACACTCAAACGCTAATTCAACATTTATTATGCAGCCATAATAGTGATTAAGCCGAAACAATTGGCAAATAGAAGCGCCGATAAAGCTTGCAATCTGGCTGGGGTTTGCCGCCGAGCTTCGAAGGCCCGAAACGCTAGATTTCATTACAGATTCCTATCGTGCATCCATTTTTCAGTAGCGGATCGGGTCAGGAGCCTTCCTGCTCGTCAAGTGAATGATTGCAGCGTCTGGTAAGTGCCATTTCGTTGATTCCGGCTTATCTCGTCATTGCGCTGCTGACTTTTATCAGTTTCAGCAGAAGCTACGGTGGTGATGCCGCGTCACGAGCGCGTGATATTCAAAGTATACAGAACGCATACACCATTGCCGACGTGGCATTGTTTGCCGTTGTGCCCAGGATGGAAGAGTATGCCCGGCAATGAACGGGTGGTCCCAAGCGGGAGTAACAGATGAGCCGCGCAAATTCCTAACCATACAGCCTAGCTAGATTTTCCCTACCCGAATGTTGGAGATTCTCGGGTTTCGGGGATAGGCAAGCTTTGCTCTCCAAATCCTTCTCTTAATTTGTGCCTCGTGTGTACCACTTGTTAAAGTGCTGGCAGTGGTATGAGAAGTTCAGAAAAGATTACTCGAAACTTCCAGATTAGTTGGTCCCTCACTCCCTATATGTGTGCTCTTCGGCCCCATGTTGGGCATGCAGCGTTCCGAAGCCTTATCGAAATTTAGATTTCAGCTAGATGCGCGGTAGTACATAGTTATCGATTGGACGTTATGAAATTGCCTGAGCCGTTAAAACCGCTTGTTGAAATGAAGGAATGGGGCGTAATGTGATGTACACTTGGTGAAACGGCGTCACAGACTAGAACGCTGGCTTGAAGGATAACTTGTTCTGAAACAGGGGTTCGTCAGGAAAGCAAAGTATTAATCTATCAGTTCTTGCAGCTAATTATCTAAATGTTATTAAATTGCCCAAACTATGTTCGAATATTATATCAGGAAAAATATCATATGCCTTTAACGCTTGTTGCTCACCAGCCAAGGATTTTTCTATGAGTACATGTTATTGATTTGCCATTTTTGCGGCGGGTTTAGCACGTTTGTGATTACACAAGTTATTGCTTCTACAGTAGTAATTTGTCATTGTGTCTAATACTTTGAAACGAAAAAGATAGAAAGGTCTGCTTTGTGTAAGATCTAAAACATTATCGAAGAATTGAATTTTGTAGATTCAGCAAAACTCGGAAAACCAATGGATCAATCCAGTCTGCGCCGGCTCAGGGGCCGTCATATCTTTATTCGGGTAAAACGAGCCGCTCTAGCAAGAATAAAGCACAAACAGTGATCTTGTCGAAATGCACCACTCACACGGCTGGAAGTCTATGTTCCCTAAAAATCCGACTCTCAACACAGATTTTACCAAGAGGTCCGATGGAACACACAAAGACACTATACAAATACTGTCAATAGAGCACACGTATGTAGAGGTGAACTTAACAGAGTTCAACTGCGAACGAATGGAGGAGTTAATGGGTACACACTATAATGCTAACGTATGTAGAAATCCGAATTTTTATTCAAATTCTTACCGGTGCCGCTATCCACTTCAATAAAGTCTTGTCCACAATTGAGAGACGCATTATTGCGTCTGTCGGGTTCCGACAGGTCAACCACTGATAATTCGCTGAGTTCTACGTGCACCTGAAGAGAGAATGGATTCACCGTTTTGAAATAGACATATGTCAGTCTTATATGATGATCTTTAGTCGCATATACAGCATTAGGCACTATAACAGGTAATTTAGCAGTTGACTAAGCCATTTATTTGTGTGCGATTGCTTAAGTCAATCTACGTTAAGTGATTGGTAATACACACTAATAGATAACCATGCCTTTTCAGAAATACACTACGCTTAATTACTACGTGGTTGTTAACGTAATGTGCACAAAATCCTTTCATTCCACTATCGATTTAGTCGTTGCTAAATCTATAGGCGGCTGTTTTAAGTCATCATTTGTTTAGAGACACTCCATGTATATCTGAAGTTTGATTCATAGAAGTGATCAAAACCTTGAATCCAAGTGGAGCGTAAACGGTGAACACGCAGTCGATGTCTACAGATACGGCTAGGCGCAGCTCAGTTGAGGAATTGAAGCACATCTCACCGGACGCCATCGTAAGACTGCGATTTGCGCATACGGGCACCACTTCCCATGACAAAGACACACCTGAAATACAAGGCACATTATATGAAAATATAGATATATTATAGAAGTATTCAATAACGGCTAGCGTGTAGAGTTTTGCTAGACATTCATGTTCATACCTCTAGACCAACTCATCATACAACTATGTAGTTGTAGTATAAAAATAAAGTATAGTTGACATAAGAAGCTTTTCATTAAGCTCCACAATGCTAAAATTATTACATTCTTTTTAGAATAGCTAGCTTAAACTACATCATGGCGCGCATATATATATATATATATATATATGTGTGTGTGTAGACAGGGAAAATCGAGTTAATGCCTTCTCGAAATCTGTAGAGACGTAGAGCTTTTATATTTGCTTATGATTTTAGCTCCATGTAGTAATAATAACTTTACAAATTTGATTCTCATAACATAAAACATGTAGTCAAATAGTTGTTCAAGCGAGTTGCAGCACTTCGTCAATAGTATAATTACATTGACGCACGCGACTGAAATAAAATCCTAGCTTATATAGAGAAACATTATATAGCTATTTGGTTTAATATACATGTTTCTAGATTGTATTAAGACTGTTTTAATTATCTATAAACAAGTATAGGAAAAGTAAGGCCACGCAAGGTAAAAACGAGTGACCGATAACAGACTGGTGCTTCTGGATACCATGAAGCCTTATTCCCCCTTCGCTTTGCCCACAGAAAATGGTAAAAAGCTTTCTCAGCCGCCGACATGGGGAAATTGCGTATCCACATAATTCACAGCATGCAGACTCTTACATTTTTATCCGGAATCGTGGTGGATCGTTGGTTCGAGCCTTGCGCAGGAAAAGATCCATGTATACTACGCACACACTACATCTTCAATCCGTGTCTAAATAACCTTGCGATCGCATCTGAGTGGAATGCATACTCATGTACATTCGGATGTGATTGATTTGTACTAAGGACTCTCGGCCCATTTCTCATGTAGCGTTTCAGTATAGGAACAAACACATCTCTACAAAAAATCTTTGCAACAGTTTGTAATCGCGTAGGCCGACACAATCCGGGTCAATCAATCAGAAGCATACAATACTTTGAATGTATCAAATGAGCTTACGACAAAATATACAGGGACGCACAGCAAGGTAAATACTTTTATAGGTGTATTTTTTCGCTAATACATGTCAAACATACACGTGAACTTGCTCTAGATACGTCTAAAATTTAGGGCTGACCATCAGGCAACATTGAAGGATTACGGTGTCGCTTTTTGCGTAAATGTAAATGTGCACCGGCGGGGATCGACCCCGTGTACCTACGCGTCTCCTCCGGTGGCACGGCGCATACGAATACACCAAGCCACCTGGCTCTGCATACGTCTAATTGCATCGAACTGCACCACTATCATTACTGGCGAAGCCCCTATTCCACTTTCAGCTTAGCAAACGAAAGTGCAAACTGTCCTGTTCCTATTGTAATTTTGTAAAAACTCAAGTTTATCTGTCTCGTGGTTATCGACATTTGAAGGCTAGCACTTCGAAAGCCATGTGATTTCACCTTTATTGGTGTTAACAAGCTGTCCTCAGCTACTTAGTAAATGAGTGGTTTCTGACTTTTCGCTAGCCATCCAATGAGAAAAAGAGCACCACAGCAATGCGACACATCATTACTCACAAAAAATCAGTCTTGTATCGAAGTCACGCTCGGAGTCACACGAGGTTAGATGGTCACTCGATTTTGCAATGCATATCTTTGTCGCATTTTTTCCCTCTGTCTTTTTATCGCTTGTTTTAGAACAGACTTTATTCAACGTTTAAGTTGAGCATAAAGGATACGTACAAAGACAGAATTGAGTTGCAGTGAGCGCAAACCAGTAGGGTCTAAAGGTAATCGATATACTTGCATAAATTAAAAAAGTACTCTACTAAGCTCTTTCGCGTTTGTCTCAAGGTGAACAACTATCATTAATATTATTGCCTGCTGTAAACTAATCTATCTGTATGTATCGTTGCTTACGGTTTCTAACAAATTTGGATTCGGTTCTAGGTAGAAGAGCGCAACATTTTCGTTAGCGAAATATAATTGCGCTCATAGTCACTCAATTTAGAGAGAATGATTGTAACTTCCTTTCAATAACAATAGTTTCAGTTCTATATCGCGAGTTTTTGCGGAATTTTCTTGCTGGCTTCACAAAATGGGTTTATCAATCGAGAAAACACAGACACAGCAAAAGGTCATCACGAAAAAAGTTCACCAACGATGCTGAAAATGCCCGAATGTGTTAGGTGAAGGAGGGTGCGGCTTAGTCCATTCAAGCTCGGATTATGTAGATGCGTCTGGGCAAGCACTCCGCATTTCTACTCTAGCCGTATTTGTACCAAGCCGACTGCAATACTGGTGGCAGCATTAAGTTCAAATACATGTAGTGTGATCAAATATAATGGACTTTTCCGAACGTTCATGCAGTCGCTGTAATCGAGATTATTTAATCATTTTTATTGTTGGAAAGATGTGTTCTGACCATCTTTACCAAATATAAATTATTTTATAAATTATGGTTGAAGTTTACATTTTAAACTGATTTTTACTAAATTATATGGCTACAAGTCTGCGTGGCATATCAAGTCATCGAAGTTTGCTTCACAATGACACTTATATAACTAAAAATGTGTGTAAAAAATTTAATTAAAAACCATGCGCTTGTTGAATTTTTACGCAAAAAAATAAAACACGCTTTTTTGGGAGTATTAGAAATCTAACAGACGCGTATTTTTATTGAATTTTTTTGACATTTACAATAATTAACTCGGTCGGAGTAATTCACATGTATTTGTTTATATATAACGTGAAGTGGCTAAAAGATAAATATCAGAAATAATGGTAACCGTAGCCAGTTGTGTTCGAACTATTTATCGGATGGTCAGCTCTTGAGGAAATGAAAAGGGACTTAAAAAGGTTCTACTACACGTTATTTTGTGAATATTTAAAAAAGACGTCTTTTTTACTGTCGTTTGCATGTGTACTTGACTGTTTTTGCAAGCAAAAAGCTGCAATATGTGCAATACAGACACGTGATGCAGCGTCGGGTATTAGTTATTAAGGAGTCATGCAAACCTCGGAACATACTCTGGCCAAGTATGTGCTGATGTATCTTTTATTTTGCCTCCACTCTTGGTCTCTGTGCAAAGGTCTGAGGGTGGCCTGTACAGTAGTTGTTAGAAACGGCTGCTCTTTTGAAGCAACCCGGTTGGCGCGACGCCAGAATGTTCTTGCCGAGCGCTTCTTACATCCTGTGGAGCTTCGTCTCTTTATGGCCGCTATCCGTTCTCTCTACTTTGGAACCTCAAAGATTGGACCTTTTCCTCATCGTTATCCGTGCCAGTAACCCCAAAAGCCATGAGTAACATCGTGTCTGGAAAGTCCCAGCCCGACAAAACAAGGAACAAGCAAGGCACCGCAGGGATGGTTTTCCTCTCCCTCTTTCACTTGTGACGCGAACAGCCGATGAAGGCGAAAGTCGCAGGGCAGACAGACGATGGTGATGAGATACAACCTGTTGGGAGCGGTAGTTAAGAATTGGGAATAGGGAGTCGGCCCTTAAACATGCCTATGTGGTTGCAGCGTCGGATGCGGCGGCGCAAAACGACTATGGGAAAAGGGACATTCGGTCTCCGTTTCTCTTGACTGTCCTCTTGGCGCTGTTTGTGCCGACAATGAACGCGATTCGACCTCAAAGTGGGCCATCGATTCTTCAACCTGTAATGTTGACACGTATACACCTACACAGCACTTTTCATCCTACGTTGCCGTGTGTCACAGATCGTTCTGTTGATGCTCCCGAGGTCACTCAGGGTCGACTTCCCAGGTCGACCTGAATCCGTTGGCACCAAAGCGCATTGGCAGAGCACGTACCGGGAAAACTTCGAGCATCATGCATTGGTTCGTTGGACTGCATTGACGCCATTTTGTTCACCACGAAATTGAAATCCCATAACAAATAAAACATCAAATGCGCGGTAACCTTACAAGTCTATGATCAACGTTTGCAAAAGTATTTTGCAATTTTGAATTTTTGCCAAAATGTATTATTTTATAAGTTCGAGGATGGGTGTTTATTGTTCTAAATCAAGTTCATTAACTAATGACGGCTAGACTCTCTTCATCTAATGAAAGAAAGCAGCGCACAACTCAATTATATTCAGTCAGGTACCTTACACTGTTAGATTCGATATGCCATCGCTCCAAGCAATCGTAATTATGGTCCACTTCGCCAAAAACACAAATACCAAAGAATCGAAGATCTCAAGTCCGAAAAATGTGAGCTTCACAACGCCTAAAAGAGCCTGCAAGCCTTGGAGCAGAAAGCGGTTTGACCAGAAAAGGCCCATAACAGACCGGTAAACAGAAGCAGCCAGACGCAACTAAGCCTTCCTTTGTTACGAAGTTCTTTACAGCAGAAGTGGTCGTGTTCGCTATCTCTAGCAAAGGTCGTCCTAACCGACTGCGCAAACCTGTCGTTTCAACAGACCAAAAATGAATGTCGCCTTCATTCATTTTTCGGATCATGGCTGCATGCAGAGCCCTATTTTCTTTACAACAGGTAAAAAGGTCAATACATTGCCAAAGCGTTAAGAGCCAGCTATTTAAGATAGCATTAAATGAAAGTAAGCTAAACCGAATAAGTTTGGCCATCTCGTTAGACAAGGAAAGCTGAGGAATTACGCCATATCGACCTCTACAGTAGCGATGCGGTTCGACGCGAGCTTTAATCCTAAGGCAAACCGCATCGCCCTAACCAGTTCGTACGACGATGGGCAAACATAGATACATAGTTGTGTCTCGAAAAGGTGGAATTCTGATCGGAGTAATAGGCGGTCAGTATGAGTCCAATAAGAAGCATTCGTTTAAGGTTGGCTTGTTAGGCTAGAAAGCGGTAACACATTTTGCTGAAGAAACAAGTTGCTACGCGCTTACGCATTCGTTGTTACATGGGTTAATATCATACGTTTCTTAGTTTAGATAGATTAGTTACCTGAACAGAAAAAAGGCTGACAGAAGCAATAGAGCGTTCTCTCATGAAATGGATGACAGGATACTCCTCCCTATTGCATACCAAACTAGGCTAGACTAACTGTATTTTATGTATAAGCGATTCACGATATTCTACAGACAAACGACAGTGCTATGGAATCAATCCGTGAATCTGAATCCATGAATTTGACGAATACCTGCAATGTCGGCAAAGCCGTTCGAAGTATACATGTATATGACAAAAAAAGAATGTTTTCAAATTCCAGTTGCCCCTCAAGGTGCCACTAATGTACAATACGATATGACGTGGATATCTGTTTCATAACATGAGCCTTGTTTCCCAAGAAGTGTTCAAAGGACATCGTTTGCGGTACTGATTGTCCTCACCAGGTGTGCTATCAAATATCTCGCCATCTGTTACATGGCATTTGAGGATCTGCATGCTAGCCTGTACCAGGCTAGCCCGGGTCGCTTAATTACCATATCCTCTAATATTTAGAACCAGTGGTTCAATTTGGTTGTATAAGCTAACATAAGCTTAGCTAAACATTATTTAGTGAACGATAACAGCAGGCGGCGTGCACACGCACATTTGTTATGAATGCTTTTATAGCGTAGACATATTGGTAAATAATTGGCCCATACCGGACCTCACAGACTATTGCGTAACAAACAGTTCTCCGCGAAAGGTGTTGTTTAACGCACAATAACATTTACCAGATAAAAATAAGCACAATGCAGTTAAAGTGGCCCCTAAAAATACAGGGGAAATGTCAAGGAAAAAGTTGAAACTCTACAACAGCTTATGCAAACGGTCAAATCTGTGTCATTACTCCTCTTGGAAGAAGCCAGCGCTCGTCAGCTCATAAGCTTTACAGCGTGTTTGAAGATGCAGACATACATGCATCTAGGAATATTCCATTCATAATATTCCATGATACATATATACATATATACATGTATATATATATTCCATGATACATATATATATATATATACATGTATATATATATCTGACAAAGACGAGAGTAATTTAACCGGTAAACAAGTTGCAAAACGAATTTTGTTAGGGTCATCGATAAATATTCATAAACGTTAATTTTGTAGATTGACGAAAGTAGTAGTAATGAATTTTACGCAAAAACAAATTGATTTATAATTAATAAATTTATCAATCGACTTTGTTCCGTGGTATCAAGCGCTTTGACTCGTGCTAAGCTCCAGAGAGCTACAGCTAACCCTTGTCCTAGATAGAAATAGGTCTTCTGTGAGGATCCTCCGCTATGTCCGAAAAAAGAGAAGTATGAACTTGAAATGAAGTATAACAAAGCCGATAGAACTTCCTAAACCTACTGATAATCAGTCGTTAAGCATGCTTCGAATGCATTAAGTCGAGTCATGGGATCAGCGTGCCCGAACAGAACAGAGGGTAATCTTCTTTTCACGAACAAAGCAGATTGCAACGTGGTACCCACATCTTGTATTCCCGGTAGTTCAATATCATGTTTCCGAAAGGGAGACCTCACTGTATGTGATTGTGTATGTAACACAGAATTTTGACAGAATTGAGGATTTCGTCAAGGTAGACCAGCCTGTCATCTTTAATTAAAATAATCAGACATGTTTTGGAATACTATGAAAATAGGCGGCTTGTTGACCGATTTTGTCAGTTCAAGTAGCTTGAATATTTAATTGACTGGTACGATCCCGAGTGTACGCTCCACTTGATAGGTTGAGCTTCCGACTAAAACAATAGTGGAAAAATTGAATGAATATTCACCTGTTTATAGGCAAGCGTAAGCTTTTTGATAAACGGAATCGGCACTGTTGTCCACCCACCACGTGCTTCAGCCATATTTGAAAACATCACCATTTCATTTAATATATAGCTATACTAGATTGACAATAAACTATGGCCAGATTAGAGACTTCAGCAGACCAGCCAACTCGATATGAAAGGGCGTTCTTTTTTGTACAGTGAGATGGTCCTGATATTATTGCTTATGAAATACTGGGACGATACAACCAATTATGCGCACTATACCTCTTCCTACTTCTTCCTCTGTGAAGATATTTTAACTGCTGGCTTTTGCACCATACAAAATCTTTAAAACTACTTCTAACATACGCAATAACTCCTGTGACAAAGTCTTCCGGCTTTCCCAGCACGCTTTATACTAAAGTTGAATACGTATGTGCGTACAAAGTAAAGACAATGCGTGCATTCACGTAAGCTATGTGCTGCATCGTGTTTCGAAGAGTATTTATGCACTATAATTGTGGCCAGACATATCAGGCCCTGCTAGCGACATTCAATTCTTGCAGTAGCATACGGTGGATAGATCTTCTAGTAATGGAACCCTCAGAGTAACCAATGAAGATACAATGGGGTGGTGAGGAAACTTCCGTGTGCTCAAGATGGTCAACCCATTCATGGGTTCAGGCGACTCGTTTAAAGTAGAACCGTCCGTCCGCTAAGTCAATTTCTGTGGGTCTACTCGTTCCGCTCATTGTAACGGTTCTGCACAGGCAATGAATCTACGTACAGCAGGCAAGCTACTCGATCACCACCATAGCGTTATTTTTCTTAGCGTGTCTGTACAGCTAGCTGTTATGGCATCTCTACTGGACTAGCTGAAGTGGCTCCACTAGTATAGACGAGTATAGCTAGCGAAGCTTGGGGACAAGCAGATAATCGACTTCAGTGACTTAACTCGTGATAACTCATGCTTATAACGTGCGGAAAACGGTAAAATTAAAAGGAAAGCGCTTTCGTGTAGTGATTGAGGGTGCATGTGGTAGGTCGACATGGTTTGGCGCACGTCATCATCAACATTATCTCGGCAACCTTATACTAAGTGGCCACTCGGATCTGGACATGCTAAGATATAAGCACGGAGGTTCCAATGGCCTCGATGACACTTCTCACGTATGTAGATGGTCGTGCCAAATGATGCTGGTACATTTTGTAGGTGCGGAGAGATTTGTAGGGTCCCTTTGCAGCATTTATACCATAAAGGAAAGAGCTCATACCAAAATAATGCCTTGTACCATGGTAACTACTGTAGCAGGGCCGGCTGAAACGGATACGGGGTATAAGGTTGCTACAGAGATTTTTTATTGACCACAGACGTAACGTGACTGGAACTCCGAGCATTGGGAGTTCACTGGTCGTTGCCACCTTTGTGAAGAGAAGGGATAAGAATTCGAATGAGGCGACGCTAACAGTACATTCGGCCTTGGACATAAAGGGCGCCACGACCCTCAATAGTGACTCGATAAGCAATCATTGGTGGAAAGGCGGGGATCTAGTGGAGAAAACGCAGATTGCACAGCGCCTATAGGGCCACTCATTGTATTTTATGTAAAAGTCCGTTCAAATCATAAATTGACTTTTGTCCATTGAATGTATTTATAAATATTATATCAGTTATTAGAGCAATTGGTTTTCGAGGGCGGATTCGCTGGGTATTGGTGGAGAGTAAGATGAAGGCGCACTAGTGCCACATTTCTCCTGGAAAATGAATAGACTATTCCAATAATACGAGCATCATCCGCAGATTGTAATTTTAGTTATTAGCAGAGCAATAATTGCGAAGAAGAATTCTCATATATCTCATTAACAGTTTGGGATTTCCCGATCAACAGCTAATTATTGTTACTCCATCAAAAAGGCCCCCGAGCTGTACAAGGAGGTCATTTACTGCAACCTTAGCGTTCTTTAGAGTTTAACAGTGATAACAGATTATAAATAAATTGAATTATAGTTCAAGTAGAATTGTATCAATTGGTTGTGTAAACTGAATAGTCAAGCTCAATGTCCACGACTCTTACCGTAAGCCGTCGGCTCGTCAGGCGCGATGTGAACCGCTACTTAGAGATTTCACGAAATGCTTCTCTAAGCGCAAAATTGTTCCCAGCAATCATTAAAAAAGCTTTGAACATTCCGCTAACGTTTGACAACCTTGGTATGTCATTAACGATTTGTCCAGATAGCGCCTAAAAACTGGTTCACTGGAATCCAAAGCTGCTCATTATCGTAGTTGCTCCAGATAAAGGTATCAATTCCAACATGCTAAAACTTCATGCTGAAGGCCTGTTCGAGTTATTTTAGAAGAAATATCTACAAACCGTAAAGGTTGTTGAATGGTTTTTTGTGAGCGAAAAATAATGCCAACGCTGTACTTCCTTGTTATTTAGTTTCCTATGTAAAAGAGCTGACAGATACATTGGAAGTAGTGAACGAAGTGAACCAGCACGGTATATTATAACACTGTATTTTTCATTGAGATTAAACGGAAATTTCGACCAGACATGGAACCTATTGTATGGGTCGTCATTTATTCTCTAAAGTTTGTGCCGCCGAGGTTCAGAAAGTGCTCGGATTTTCTACGGCAACCTGAAGTATTAAAGTTACGGGCATCGATTTCAAACTGCTGAAGCTATCATTTTCAGTTTCAGCTCGGTTACTAGCACATGTGGTAAATCTATCATTCAAGGCCGCTTGGTTTTCTGCAAACTTTAAAGAGACTAGAATGGCCCCACTATTTGAAAAGAAGAGCGGCCAAAAGGTTTTCTCCCATTTCAACCTGATTTACTTGATTTGACTACCTGCACAACGTGTTTAACAAATAAAAATCGCGAGATCTAGACAACATTTGGATTTTCGAATTTCTTAATGCCGTATAAGTTTGATTTTTAAAAAGTTTTGTATGTCATTGCTTCTCCGTCTAAGACAGAAAATATAAACCGATTCTACGCCGAGAAGAAATCGCCTAGAACGTCGCAGCGATTTTCGGTAGACATTAGAGGGATTTGTACGCTGACATCTGTGACAAGTTTAACCTTCTTCTCTTGAGTAGAGTGTACATTATCCATATAAACTTTAATTGCTGTTATGATGACGGATGGCAATATTCCGAGATATATTGCCTTCTCATACTGAGGTTCTCAACATAGAAATTTGCGTTCGAAGCTTATAGACATAATATTATTGAAATCTTTCACTCGTTTTTATTGGTAACAACCAGGCCGTGTTTTGGGAGCTCTTTTTCGCCACTGTATCAGATGCTCTATGCATGTATATATATGTTAACGAAGAGGCCTGCATGTAAAAAGCCAGCGAACAAATTTAGAAAATTACGTTACATACTATGGACTTAATGACTTTTATGTCTTTCGGCTTTTTAGCTACAGCATCCTTAAGTTTCCTAATTTCTTGATCAGAAGGCGTTCTACAGAGTTCGTGCATAAAGGTTTGAAAAATTAAAATGTGCTCCTTTAAGATACTGTAACTTTTTACTCGTATCGACGTGGCCGACGTCGAATTTGTTTCTATCAACACGTCTATTGAAAGTCGACACATCTGGACGAGGAGCAATTTTATGACTGTTTCTTAACCGTGTGGAAATTTTACAGTCGTCATTTATGTCTACAGTACTAACTCAACAAAACTAGCTCAACTAAAACCATAAGACGTGTTCCAGTCTGGTTTTTAATATAAAATATCATTCACAAACTCTCGCTATTTTTATTTGTGTAAGTCCCATTCCAAAACAAATCCGAGTGACTCATACATTATTATGTTTAAAATTTGACTAAAAATATTAAAGGTATAATTGAAATCAATTATATCTAAAGCAAATTGTTAGTATATCAGCTTTTTAAAATGAATAAAGACTCATCAACAGATAATCCAATGTGTGAATAATTCAAAGACGCTTTATTTAGAACATATACTGTTGTATGTGATCTTTTTTGTTAGTGACCTATTGTCTATTCTTTGAATCATGTTGATGTTGTACGCGATCACATTTTTACCTTTATCTGTTTAATAACGAGTCAAGTATTGAAAGGCTGCAGTTCTATAAATCAAACTACATATTCAATTATTAATAATTGTCACCAGTAATGAAATTTGCCAAGTCGTACATTAGTAACTACAGGAGCTAGATCACCTGTCGTTAGGAGTTACCTCAGAGGCAAAAGGTAGAGGACTGATTGAGTACTTACCGGCTCCCACGTCAATATTGTCGAGGTCGGAGAGAAAGTCGATAATAAGCTCTTCTTCTAGTGAGACCAATGCACCTGGGCTCTCCTGGGTGCCCTTGACTATGGTATCGTGGACCATTTCTTGATTTTCTTTTTCGGCGTCAGCCTCAGTCGCTTCCATAAAGGCCCCACACAGCGTCCTATTGGCTTGGACACCTGCCAAAGGACCTATTCTAAGCTGGTCCCCGCAAGTGGAACCCAAGCTCATACGATGAACGGTTACTACCACCCGCTGACCCTGCAATAATTTCGAAATAAATTGCTTACTATATATATATATAATATTTTTTTTTTAATATAATCATTATTATATAATAGATTATAATTAGTAGGCTAATTAGTAAACATGTTTTCAAATAATTCAGCATGAAATCATATGTGTGCGTTTTTACTCAAGTCTATTTTAAAATAATACACAAGTAGGAATATGCGTTATTTTTTATAAAAACAAGAACACACTTTTTAAAGTATTTGTTTTATTTTAATACTTTTGGCATGAATAACGATTTGCTTTAATATTATTTTTATTCGAGAGCTAATTTTGATTCCAGTGAAGGCGTGAGCAAGCAAAACTGTCGTTAGGAAGGGTTGTCACGTTGCTAATGAGCAATCGACAATTCATAATGCATCTAGCCGCATGACAATGGTAACCGCATGAGAATTCTTTGTAGCACAGATGGCACACTTTTTTGGTTATTTATGCTACCTTTGTGATTGAAGAAGGCCTCTGGATAAAATATTCAGGTGAGGCCATATTCATATTGAACCTAGTATCAAATGTATTGTTTTTAAGTACTTCTTGTATAAATTCTCCTATTCTTAGTTACGTGGGTATTATTACAAAACAAATGGGACTGAAATATTTCATGCACACTTGTCTATAACTGATTATAAAAATGAATCCAAAACACAAATATTAAAAATTTCTCTGTTTCTTTCTGTTTCTCACTGAAATACAGATGTATTATAAATTGATGTGTAAACAGATGCATCTTTGCGTGCGTGTTCATCACTTACTGGTTGTGCAGTGATTTGGAGGCGACAATTGAGGCCCGGTGGATATCTTTCAGGAAAGAAAGGGCTGCTCCACGAAGCAGAGTCGCTGAAGGAGACGTTGCAGCCTGATTTCATACAAGAGACATAAAAGCGTGCGCAATAGAGGAACAAAACCCTGTTTTAGCATGACTAACACTTTTACTGCAACACGAAAGCGTCTCCTACTATTCACATCCTTTCGGCCGATCGTCGTTACTTCAAGGTATACCTACACTCGTTGTAAATGTTTGTGCCTGATTTAACTCCACACACGTCCGCCACACGACTGCTTTAGAAAAATCGCCACTTGATAGACTTGGCTAAGGAAACAAGTTTTCTTAAGCCATTATCTATATCGATCACTATTGATTCTTTTGCATACCCTGATTTAACGCTGACCGTCCATCTTAGTAGCTGCTCTACAACTAATAATCTAGCATGCATACAGAAGAGAAATGATTGCTGGGCTCTATTGGCTTGCTGCAGCTGTTGCAATTACGGCGCGAAATACTAATTGCCCGGCATAGCAACAAATGACCACTGAGCTTTCGTCCGTCTGGTTAAATTGGGTTTGTTGTACTTGTCCTTTCCGTTATTGTTGTTCGTCATGCCGTATATGCAGCAGCCTAGCGCATTACCGGCTTCATCCATTTGTCGGATCATTGAACGCGCCGTCTCAGAATTATCCGCAAGGACCCCGTTGTCGTCGAATGAAAGGAGAGGGAAGGTTAAGTAGCCCTTACAACTCAGATAGTGACTTGACTTTCCCCATCCACGGACCTTGTTGCCGGTACATGCAGTGCTGCTTTTCTGTCATGTGCTCTAGGTCACATTGAAAAGAAGACCTTCCCGCCCGTTCTTGCTCTAGCTATCCGGCTTCTTTCTCGGCTTCCGGCCCGGGACTTGACGGTAAAAGAGCTACTTTTCTTGCAACCATCGCATATACAACCAGAAGGGGCCGCGCTGCAGTGCTGCATGATGGGACGCGGAGATTCCAACAAGCTTTACGTTCGGCATTGAGAAGGTTGTTGCTTGAGCAGATTGTAATCCGTGCGATTCAGAGGCGACCATAGAGAACGGACGAATAGCGGAGGAAAGCTCCGTAATAGTCCTGTGAGTCCTGTCACGCAGGTTGTAAACAGTAGAGCAGCAGTAGGAGCAGCAGGCCAAAAGTGAGAGGCGAAACGCTGGACATTCGTCAAACGAAACTACGATGGGTGGACACGAGGATGAACCGGTAAGAGGACAATGAGCGCAAAAAAATACGGTGATAGGCAGTCGGTGGGGCGCAATTAGGCATCACGGCACGTTATCAGGTAACTTTCAGACGCTGCCCCATTGAGTCTAATAGACCAGCATGGCGGTTAACACCCTTCTCAAGCTGCGTTTTTCGCCGACACACGCACTGCAACACGTTGTTACGATGGTTACTAGTGTTTTCTGCTAAAGTGTTTTAAAGCGGGTCAAGAAGTGCCCTGATTCTTTCGTCAGAGGGCGTTCTACAGGGCTCGTGCGTGAGGGTGTATTTGATCAATTGAAATCATTTGTCACAGTTGAAGTCAACACTACCGAAGTAAGGATTTCCCCTTGCCATAACCTAATAAAGCAGTCCAATTTAAATAGTAAGGACTATTTATAACAGTTTATAACCAGAAGTAACCACTTTGTTTGTTCGGTCATGTCGATGTCATCGCTAATGTACCTCTGGGTCATAGGGTATTGACGAGAAAGCCTTAAGACATAATGGAGGTGTTAAAGAGTGGTGAGAAGTGATGAAATAGGAACTGTTGTTTTTCTAGCTGGCCTGAAGGCGAGAGGCCAGTCATTTCCAGACGCCGTCAATTTACTGCATACGGCATGTTAATATCCATCTGTAAATGACTGAAAGTTCTGACAACAATCAGCTCTTAACTGGCGGTAGCTGCGCGGCGAATCAAGCGTCAACTAACGCCAATACACAGAAGCGACTTTAGCATAGAAATAAGTAATGGTGGAAATATCAGGAGCTGGCTCTTACACGTTCTGCAAGCGCGGTGGTGTCGATATGAACTCGCTGTTTTCGCCGTTTTGGAGTATATTGAAGTCGACAACACGTGAGTAAAGGTCAATTTTAATAATGTGGATGAGCGTAGCATTTATTCCTTAATTCATCAATAATGTCAACAACGTTTGAATGGGTCAAAAGACCATTAGTGCTCAATTTCGCTATGAACAAATACGACTCAAAACACTATATTAACGACATATCTTTGCTATTTAACAAAATAATTACCACTTATTACTATTTATTACCACTACTACAAACCTAGAAAGCAATAATGCTTGATGTCTAACGCTAGCTGGGGATTTATAGAACGGCTCTTTAACTACCCCGTAAGTCCGTAAGCATACAGTCGAACAAGACTGGCTATTTGCTTTTCAACTAACAAGAAAAGACATTATGTGTAGAAATGGTTACAACAGCATCCCGACACAATAGAGTAGCACAAGATACAAAAAAGGCGGTCTCAATTATTCATTTGTTTTTGTGATTTGCGGACAATTCCTACTCGTTTTCTGTGTTTTTCCTTGGTTTTGTGAAGGTTTACATTTAGCTATTCGTTACACCCCGGAGTAAAGATTGATAGACACCCGAAAGAAGCTGCATATGCCCGGTCGTACACTTACTATTCGTTTTAAGGGCGTAGGCGGTAAAGGTGAACTGGCAGCCAACCGGGCTACTACCAATGCCGCCATGCATCTCAGGTGGGCGACAAACGTGAAACTCGAGTGCCACCCAACGTCCATCATCGGAGTGAAGTACACCCTCAGTGGGATTTAGTGGCGAGGACTGTCTTGCTTTTGTACTGTTTCCGGCAAGAATACCCAGAACAAACCCACGATCCCCAATGCCGCTCGGAGAGACCATCCGTCGGCGACCCTGGAAATGAAAAGAGAAAAATATCACAAATAGTGAGAACAGCTGTTGATGGGTGAACGAAACCACCTCTGAAGTGTCTCATTTATTAACACAAATGCCTGCATATTGGCCGGTAAGATTGCCATGAGTAGGGACTTTTTCCCAGCGAAAGCGCGTGTTGCTTTCAGGGGACATGGTTGCGTCGCGCATTTAGCGGCTAGACGATCTCCTAATAAAACAGTAGCCATTAGATCCGCTTTATGTGTTGCAGTGGTTACTATTTATATGGCGTGGAATTCTCTGACGTTCAGTTAAGCTAATAGTGTATGTACGTCGTTGGCCGGGCGACGTATACACAATTAACTATAACAGAACCATTAGCGCTATCGGTTTACTGTTTCTAAAAATCAACTTTGGAGTGCGCACTAATCTTTAGTCCACAAAGGGTGGCCGTCGGCGGACGCTGTGTTGCATTGTACCTATTTGCCGCAGTTATATTACAGACAAACGTTACATCGATGGCGTGGACGTTTGTACAATGAACGTTGCGCTGCCGCTAGTAAGCTCTCCTTCCTTACGACCGACATATTGTAACTACAGTGTCTGCGGCGGCTTGATGATGCTACTGCGACGGGGATTCGACTGTACCGCCTAATGGTTGCTTGATTTGTACAGGATTTCAATACCATCCGGCTCGCAAAACCGGATCTATCTGCCGATTCGTCTTTGATTTTCCGGTTGAAAAGGGTGACGACCATCGGCACGCGAGTTGTACAGGGACAGCGGCAACGGTAGCACCAATAGCGGCAACGGAGTGCAGCTCTCTAGAGGGATATATACCTGTACAACCCGCCCGCGGGCTGCTGTTTAAAGCACAGGTGACCCACCGGGTTCCGTGCCGGCCTGCTATTGCGGCGGGTTGTATCGACCACCATCGCCACGCCGATGAACAGACTCAGCACGGTTCATACATACCCCTTTTAAACGTACGTTTGGGGGGGCATGTGGAGTGCTTGGGGGTCGCCTTGGCAGCACAATGGCAGTCGTGATTGACCGTAGATAATGGAAGCTGGACAGAGGGCCGGGACTGGTGAATTCGGACGCGAAGCTCTTTAAGGGAAGCTTATGTCGCTACGTTCCGGAAAGAAGGAAAAAGAAGAAAAGGCCCCAACAAGTTCTAAGATTATAATGAAAAGTGAACATAGGCCATTGTCATGATTCGCACTTGATCAGGGCTGAAAACAACGGGTACAAACACTATAATAATTGATATAACTAATAATAGGTGAATGTTGGGCGCGTATGGTTAAAGAATAGAAAGCCCGTTTCTTATGTGTTTGCTTTTTAATCTGATTCGGTCATAATCGCTTGTATTTAGGAGATAATAGACAGCGTCTTAAGAGCGGTTGTGTTACTGGTATGGTTAAACAGAATGGCTATAAATAAACAAACTTCTTGGTCCTATGTTTCTTTTGTTTTCTTTTAGCGTAACCAAAATGTTCTATCAATTTATTCAATGGCCATCTGTAAGATTTCAGGCAGTCTTTTAAACAATGGAGTTTTACAGAATTAACAGGTTTAACTATAATAATATTTTCATCGTTATGATTAAAGGAAAGAGCGTCTGCAGCACTACAAAGATGCGTGATCTGGTAAAGTTATTCTGATTAAAACAATCGACGCGTGGAAAAGGCAGGTTCAGTAATGGCTCACGGGTGGGGGGCGAAGGTTGTTGTTGAGCGATTTGAATGTCCCGGTCAGATGGTACCGCCCTCGGGTCTCTAACGGTATTCGCTGCGGTGCCGCCACAACGACTGCGCTGCTTGGGCCTCGTTCCTCTTCTGTGCGAGCCGAAATTTTCGCATTTCCTCGAACCAACACAGAGGTGAACTAGAAATAACACGGAAAACATAATCGTTATGACATCTCCATTGAAGAACGCAATGTGGCTGCTGGTGTTTACGTTCATAGGATCTTGGCTCTGTGTCTCCGATAAAAGCACAGAACCATTAATATATATTAAGTCATCATCAATGCGAGAATAACGAGTTGCTTCAAAGCTAGCGCTGACCAAACGAAAGAGGTGCAAGAAACTAATGATTCTTTTTTACAAGAACATAAAGGGTTAAAATTGTCGCCTTGATGATGGATAGGTTTTTAGTCTATTATTGCACAAACGTAAAAATTCTTTACATTAAAAAATCTCCATGAAGTGAACACACTAGAATATGTTTGTTGAGCTCTATATTTAGTTGGCCTATATTCTGGTTTTTCTATGTTGGCGAGATCTTAAATTCGAATCATGGTTTTGGTGTCCGACGGACGAAGTAGCGTAATTTAAGTCCTACGCGTTTACGCTCAACGGGGAGGATGGTCAACGAGGAACCGCTTCTCGCTGACCGCGCTGTGTTCTATGAAGGATCGATATTAGATTACTCTCACTCAATCCTCTTAAGGTAATCAATAATGGACAACTGCTACCGTCTATCTTGACTAGGTGAACGTAAGGGCAGTACTGTGCGATGCCCTCCACCTACTTAGATGTTCGCGTGCACCTGAATGCCGCCCAGCAGAATTGATGAGAAAGCTCCTAGACGTTTTGCAGCCTTATGCGATTCGCTTACAAAATACCTCCTCACGTAAGGATAATAAATTAATTCTTCTCGTATAAATAACTACGCTTTAAGCACTCCGACCTGGATTAATCACAATCTGATGCTGCTCTCACTTTTGAGCAGTGCATTTAGTGAGCATCTATTTAGCAGTGCTGCTAGGACGCAGAGTCGATTAGCGAACTATAGCAGACGATAGAGCCACCGCAAGGCTTTTACTGTTCATATGATAATCAGTAGTGGGATAAATATATTATGGGCAGTCAATATTCTTTCAATAGTGCAAACAAACGATACTCAAGCGAAATATTTTGCGTGAAGATTAATTTAAAATCTGCAAAAAGTCGAGGTCTGGCACAATTGATGCAGCCTCGCAACGAAAAATAAAACGGTATCAAGTGCACAACCTGGATGGTATGCAAAACTGCTATGTAGCTGCAGCAAAAACAGGGTAACTATGTTTTATAGACGTATGTATTAAAACCGATAATTTCTTTATTAGTTTAAAATTTTATTATAGGGCGACAATATAAAACTCACGTGTGTTAGGACAGACATCATGATTTCTCTAATGTATGATATAAAAGCGAACAAAATGTTACGAAATAGAATTTTAAGAAACCAAGAAACATAGCTTTTGATTCAACACGAATGGCCTATGAAAAAGAATAGAAAAAAATTTGGGTCGCGGGAAGCCCAAGAGGGAAATGCTCCTAATTTACGCATTTTTCTATGGTTGAGCGTTTGGCTGAGAAAGAAAGTGTTTTAGAAAGAGCCGCCTGCTAGACTGTGGCATACGACCTGAGCCTTTTCACCCCGCAGCTAAGTGAACGTCGACTGGGAATTTCAGATTGTCGGAGAAACTTTCAGAACTTGGTCGGCACAATGGACCAATTTGGCTCTTCTGCTACTTCTTACTGTTCGTACGGATTTCGTCCGTTCTTCAACTTTTAGTAGCTGGCAGGAAGATCGACCGTTACGTCTTACCCCAGTGGTTCTCTTTGTGCTTCGGCCCGGCATGCTTCTGCTTCTAGCTTTCCTTCCTGCCCCATAGTAGGTATATAATGCTAGAAAGATAAAGAGGTGTGAGCCATTTTAAGGTAGATCTGAATTCTACTTTTCACCCCGCTTCGCCGTCCCCAAAAATTCGAAGGTAGCCGAGAATATTCCTGTTGCCCGTCAATATAACTAGACAAAAAAGCGCTTGAAAGCTTCTTGACGGCTCACAGAGCATCTTCTGTAATATACCGACGTGGCTCTCTCACCCGCATTTACACAGCAAAATGTAGAGTGTGGCCCACAGCGCCAACAGGAAACGGTAAAGGCAAAGGCTAGCAACGTTTATACGTATATATTGTGTAAATTCAAATAAAAAGGTCGTACGTGGATTTTATGGGCGGAACATATGAGCGGTGTAGAGAGACGCAAAATACTACGAAACACTACAAAACCATAGAAAACTATCCTTGAGTTGAACGTGCCATCAACGTCATGCATATGCAGGCGCCAAGTACAATGGCACGTATACAAGATGTCACCTTATGTATGTAGCGCAGAAGAGTTCCATGTGTGCGAAGGTTAATGGTGGCAAATAAAGAGATGAAACATGACATAATCTATGCGTTTAAGACCACAATCATGCTTTTGGATTGCCCATTCTTTGTGAAAACTAAGATGGGTAGACAAAATAAATGTCAGCTGACGCAAATGATGCCTGACTTTGGACTACATAGGTAGAAACAAAAATAAAGTTTTGAATTGCCTATTGAACGGGGCAGTGGTTTAGCGCGTTCTTTTTACATCAACACAGACACGGTCTTAAGGAGAATGAAAAAATGGCGTTTAATGGCTGACCATGACGAACTTAAAGATTCTGACTCTATGACTCTGAGGCTATGATCCGTAGCCTTTCATTGCTGCTTCTTGAAACAATACTTGAAGTAATAAGACAAAATCAATATCGATATTTAAAAGCATGATCTTTTTGACGTGAGGTAATGAAAAACCCTTTGGTAATGTTGTATGATTCTCCCCCTCACAACGATTTTCTTAGCTGCATTCCTTTTATTGCCACTAGAAATTGAAGTAAAACCTAAAACCCTGTCAGGCTATGCTAGGTCTAGTACCCGTGCTCATTCGCTTCGTATGCTTCACTGGCCTACATTTATTTCCACGTTCTTTTTAAACGCTTTTCGTCGTGTTCTTATACTCTACTTTCGCTCGGTAAGAGGCTTTCCTGTCAAGGTTTCTCTTCTGTTCTCGTCGGATTCTCGACAAGTCGCCTGAATAATGGCTTTGCCATTAGTCCACTAAGATAGACGCTTTATTTACTATTTGGAGCTGAGTCTAGCCGGTAACGTCTTTAAAACTAATTTGTATAGTGTCCAACCCCGTTTCCATCTGCCGAGCTCCTCGCATACGCCCACAGACATCCATGGAGCCACCCGTTCTATACCCTATAGCTTTCGAGCCGAGGGGCGTTGAAGCCAGGAAAGTATCATTGCGGCTCTATACATTGTTCTTTAGAATCATCTTTAGAATTATCGTTGTAAGCCTCTTTTTAGTGTACACTTTAGTGTACCCTTTTTAGTGTACACTCACATGCGCACACACTTCACATTTAGAGTCTTTTAGCAGACGGTTTTCTTTTATCGAGCTATTCTGCCCTGTACGGTTGTATGGTGAGGCGGAGACTGAATCTACAAATATTTACTGATCGAATGAGTATTTTTCTACGAGTATTTGAGCGAACGCTGGGTGCCTGCATTGTCATAGGTACTTGAGACTAACTCAATGGACCGGAGCAACTATTACCGTGTTTCGAGAAATTAGGGACCCCATTTGACATTGCTATGACAAATTATTATGGCATGTCTTGCACAAATGTCTGCACGCACCTATGTTCCTGTAGCATGCATAAGTTACTCATGTTTTTCGAAAGTCGTATGGCTTCTCGGCGAATACAATTACATCAGCATCTTTGCGGTCCCGCGAACGTACATGCCTTGTTTGCAGCGGGGAACAATGCACTCGTCTTGTACTGTTGTTGGACGGAAAGCGCATTTGACCTTCTAGCCTCACCGCATTTCCGCCATACGATGCCCAATGAATCAACCTATAATGCTTTAATATGATGAAAATGTTTGCTCCTAATTTAGACGGCAGCCTACTTAGGAGAGTCTAGGTACATTTTTACTTGAACCTGACTGCTTGTACGCAAATTGCGCCGACAACTACTTGGAGTTTTGCCAAACTTTCATTTAATGCCCTGACCAGACAGGTCTTAAAGACACAAACAAAAACCAAACGTCGACAGCACATGTCATGAGCTGATCATGATTTGAGGCTTATTCCTACCCAGCACATGAAGTCTGCTTCCGGGATTGCTCGGGTTATAAACAATCGTCAGTTTAAATAGTGCATATTATTATTGGATATTTGCCGCGTAACGTGCAAGTTCTCAAACAGAACAACTTCGAATATTTTTAGATCCTGGGGGGAGAACGCAACGAACTTCTACGATTTAAAACCCCTCTACTTTGTAGCAAATTCAGTATATGTTTTCGTATCATACTAATAATAGTCATGATATTCTGTCCGTAATGATTAATTCGATTTCTTTTTTCTGGAGCAACGTCAAGATTTTCAAAGCGCCTTTCACTGCAAAAGATGACAGTACAAAACCAGGACGCTCAAATTCGTTTTAGCAAATTAAATTTTCGCCTCGTCAACTTTTGCTCTGTTGAGTGCTAATCTTCTATTTGTTTTTTGCTGTTCTATAGTTCCGCAAACACGTCCGATGTAAAACAATAGCGGCTGATGGTAATGACTTTCGAAAAATTACACACGTGTGTTCGGATCTAAGAAATCAAAGTGGGAATCAGAAACAAGTCGTGCACGGACGATTCAACAAAAGCACAGGAAAATAGGCGATAAATTGTGGTAAGACTTTGTCGTGTCGTTTAGACGGGAGACCCATTCGTGTCGTATGCACTCGGATCGGCTCGTTGGCCTTTTGTTCAATGATTTTCGATACAAGAGGCCGCTTTGTCTTATCTTTACTATGACGGTTGCCTGCTCACAATACAAAATATCTAACTCGGCCGGCTTATTCTAAGACTACATTATCTAAGCCGTGTGCATTAGCGTTAAAAGCAATTAAGGCATACATTTATGTTTAAAACTAAAAAACACCGTATAATACTATTATACAAGTAATATATGCGAGCTGTGTGAAACTATCTTGCTGAGAGCAAGGTAAACACACGTTCTAGATTAAATAGTTTTGGGCAACACCCAAAGGGTAGCTTATGTCAGCACTGTCAGTTAGCCTACTATTTCTTCGAATTAATTAAACTCCGAATGTAAGCTTTAAAACCTTAAGGCGTTCGTATCGGTAATTTGAAAGATAACGATAAAGAGGTGAAGATAAGTTGCATATCTAGACCATCATCCGATACGAAACAGTCATATCCTGCGTGAATAACGTTCGGAATGTATTGTACGACTACTTACAGTGACACGATCTAATCGTCATGAAAAAATCGTTAGGGAAAAATATAGACAACCCGTAATATATTATTATTGTCCTACAGAGATTTAGTTCCTTCGTGCCGGTTGTTATTTCGTACCTATATATTAATTGCTATATCACGTCTGTTCAGTCAATTTACATTCACCAAGAAGCAATGATTATAAGCATAAATGTATACAGCATAACAGGCAAAAATTCCTTGTACTAATTGTCAATGCAGAATCTGTTTTCTGTCTTCGTAGTTAACCTGCTTTGTGACAACCTAATTACACAAAGTCCCCTATAGGTATCATGGAAATGTTCGCCGTAACTACAACTAATTAAGCGCCATAGGTTTTCTTTGACATATTAAATTCCTTGGAGCTTTCTAATCCAATCTCCGTTAGAAGTTAGACTTATTTTTCAGAGATCCCACATCCACCAAATGCGGCGTACCGAGCAGTCTGAAAACGGCTATGGAGCCACTTCAATATTGTAGTACATCCCAGTATCCTCTCTGTATTTTCTCTTCAAGCGTAAAGTTCCTCTATGTGAAAACAGTTGGGGCCCTTCTGCCACAGTCATATTCTGCTTGTGTGATTTTACCAGACTAACACTCTGTTATGAACCACGCCGAGGCCGCTATAGAACATTGTAGCCCTGATACTTCAGCTGGGTGCACGCCTGCATTGTCTGACTTCATAATGTCTTCATCACGAATACTTAGTTTGCGATACAGAGGCTTCCTCCTAAAAACCCTGTTTGCAAAGTCGAGCTTATATACTGAACATTGACTGAGCGGTGCATAAGCAAAAGCACACTGACGGTCCTGTCTGATATCTGTATATTAAAGATCGTTAATCCATTAGTGACGTGGACAGCGTACAGAACAGAAGCTATTTTTTAACAACATAATACCGCATAGGCTCCTACTTCCTTCATTCGATTGCATAGTTGACACGTTAAATCAAAGTCGCCACAAGACTATTTTTCAAACTAGCCCTGATGGACACACGCTTTCATGGTATTTCTGTATCTAAACGAATGACGTTTCCGCTCGCTCAGCGGCTCACTATTGCGGGTGTTGTTATGAGATGTTGTGTGGTATGCGCTAAACGCCGTCCCTGCGATTGCCTTCTGTTCTCGTGGTTCTGAGACTGTTTTCCTCAGGTCGCCACAGAGATAACTAAGAGCCATTGAGTTTACCCATTAACTGGTGTAAACGTGGTGTCATTCATTTTAATACAACTAGGATGCATATTCCGTCCAGTTAAATACAGAGACGACACAATAATTAATTACTTCTTCCGGCGCTTGATTTTGAAACGCAGTGAATAGTTCTGCGAAAAGGTTTTTCGAATGCATGCTTTATAAGCAGGGCCCTAATGAGGTAACTGTGGCATTCATACAACGATTACGTACTCTATGTGCTACCTTTCAAGAGTAACCGTCGATTGGTAGATTGTCTCAAACAATTCGGCATTCACTTGTACGACTTAGCATTATTGGCTGCTGTGTGTGCTCCTGCCTTGCTTTACATTTTTGGCGACAACCTGCTGCAGATATTTCGATACCAACGGGTACAATCTCTCCTACGTATAAAGGGTCCACTTGCACCATAAACGGTTGCATTTGTACATATCGAACAGTACATACATTCATTTACGGTTTTGTGTTAGCATTCAAGCGGAGAGCACAGAACTCAAGGATATACTGATGAATATCCCTCATTCATGCCTGCTTTCGTTGAAATATCGCATTTAAACGATGCACTTTAATGTTTGGTCAAAGTGCACATTACCACTTTTCAAAATGGTGCCCAACAACTACATGGTTAGCAACCTAAACATGCACCGCAAGCTATCCTCATTTATTGGCTGAATTCCATTCACATCCAACCAGGCAGGGGCTAACGGTCCGGCAGCGCCATTCAGGCATCCTCATCGCTTCCTTTCGTTCAGCATGGAATAGTTAGTCCTCACCATAAAGTGGACACACTACAGAGCTGGGTCTGACGGACTCTTCCGATCCGCTGTTGCGCTGACGATAGCACCCCGATCGTAGTTCTGCCCATAGAGAAGCTGAGTTCTCTCCGAACGGCGTCTGCTGGGACCGTTAGTCCTAGCTCTAACAAGACATGTACTAGTCTAGTCTTACTCGACACGAGACCTTTATTTGTCGGTCAGGTGTTGCTACATGCGGCACTGTGGGTTATATTGGGCCATTAGAGATGAACCTCTTGTTATATTTTATGCCCTACTTTCATTGTATAAACGATAATGTTACTAAGTCGCCGGCATACAGGGCCGCCATATACTGATAACATTTGACGCGTTTTGACCTTCTCAAGTAACAAGGTAATAACAAAAAGACACGCGTCTGTCAGGCAAGTTTTTACGGGGCAAAAAGGAGAACAATATACTTTATCAGCACGAATGTATCACCTTAAAATATCACCTTCACTCACCTGTACAAATAACTGATGACCCCTTGGTGCTTGGAGAATTAATTGTACATCATTATCTGGGCATGAGCTAAACAGATCCAGGTTTGACAGTTCAACGAAAGCAGTTTCCAACAGACGGTGACAACCTGAAATACAATCAGCCAAAAACACTAAAGTTTAACACAATGTTATCATGAAGAGAGTTACAAGCGACGTATAAACTCGCGCACTTTTCTTCTGCTAGTATCGGGGGAAAGAACCCCGTATCGTATCTCCCCCACATTTGGTATTCTGTTCCATGCGGAGTGCCTTTGCTCTCCCTATAGTTTAGAGTATAATGTTTTTACATCTAATAACAAGGATAGTTCTTCCGCGAGAATTTCGTAAACTTCGATCCTATCTATAAATTCTATTATTTTACGTAGACCGAAGAGACACTTGAGGACAATTTTTTGGCGAGAAAACGGTTTCGGTTCTGGACGAAATGCAGCCCAATGTGAAATAATATTTTTACGGGCTTTTGCAGCGTCTCTTTTGTGCTGGGCATAAATCGTGGCCTATTTTACCAAAAAGTCCAATAGGACTGCACAGCGAAATTTTTACAACGGCGTGAAATACATTAATAGCGTTTGCATTCTCAACTGACAAATCTCGACAAGATTTAGTGGTACACTGTCGTGACGCCGAGTTCACTCTCAAATATAGGGGCGAGCGTAAGAGAGTACTTATGCCTCTGAACCCCCGTATCCAGAAACAAGCCACAGGGGACTCCCGGGACAACGGCAGAGTCCTCAGACTTGAATGTTTGCCTGGTCGATTCAGATGAGCGCGACACTCAAGCACAGCGTCATTTCCTGACACGACTGAGGTTTGTCACCCGCCAAATACTACTTCATGCAAGACGGCTTCACATTGTCTCTACGCGGTCCGTTGAGGACGTAGAGATCGCGCTGTGTCCCAAAAGAGTGTGGAAATTTCTTCCGCCTGTGAGAAATACAACTCATTGAGGCTCTCACACGACAGTCCACAAGTGACCAACTCATCCGGCGGGTTCTATCGTGTTCTGAGAATGCCAGCGTTGGGCCAAAACGCTGTGTTTACCTAGTGGCATGAATTAGAGGCACTCTTCGCCATGAAAGGTCGGGCCACAAGACAGATGAGGGCCAGAATGTCTGTGTTGAACTATTCCTAACAGCCACTAGACAATGCTTCATTGGAATTTAAGGCTGATGGCTAGCACAATCGTTTCTGTCGATATTCAAATTTACACACATTTCAACAAGTTCTGTTGTCTTTAAGATTTGACAATGCATACTAAACAGCACAGCGCGTGTGCTGGTGCATTTTATTCGCCGCAGAAAGTGAAAGACTATAGTCCAAGTTCAACTATAGGACACTACTCGCGTAAGCATGTATATTTGTTTAAAGAGTGGGTTGATTGAAGCTAGGGTACATTATCAATTCTTAACAAAGTGGAAAGCAATACAAAATATCTACCTCTATGGACCTCTAACGCGTCACCATTTCAACTGCAAACTGGTAAACCGTTGTTTGTACTTTGCTTAAGTTCAAAACTTACCGTATCTTATTAGAACAACACTAGCAGTAGCAACTGCAGCACCACGTAATTGTTATACTAAACTAATTCAAAGCCTGCTTCACATGCCAGATCCGAGAGTGATTTATGGCTGTGAGGCTTCTATGGGCGTTACCTCAAAATTTATTTAAAATAGTGAATTTTCGGTGTATTGCGAAGAAACTACTGCGTGCCTGTCCCTACATTCATTTTGTTTACAAATACAATTCCTCCAGTTCCTCAGCCAGTTCCTCATCTACTATACGTGTTTGTTTGATAGGATTAAGGCATAATGTTAACATGTATAGCGGTCAGCCGGGGTTATTGCAACTTTATATATCATTCATATATAGCTTCCAACCTGATAAATAGATCAAAACCATTCAACCACAGCCAATCCCCGTGTTCAAGTCAAACTTTCAGGGATGCTATACGTTACACGGTGGGCAACTAAATCGGGTTTGTGGAACATAAAATGCTGAAGGCCACACAAAATGCTACTAAGGTCGAACGTTTACTAGTCGGGCAGTCCGCAGTACACTGATAAAACACTTAGAAGAAATATATATAGAAGAAATATAAATAGTAGAAATATACTATCCTATGGTACCTTTGTGCTAGGTGTATTAACGCATCAAATGCTCTATTTATTTTTGCACCACGTTCTCCCTACTTATAATTTGTCATATTATAGCATACAATATACATCTCCTATCGTCTATAGTTTCTAGCATATCGAACTAGCAAATATCCAATACGTTATGACCAAAGCCGCTATCAAAAACAATCAAAGTTTAAGGTTTTGGCATCCTGTCTATTGCGTCCTTAGGTTTATGAAACTAGGCAAATATCGTGAGCACGTCTGGATAAGCTTCGGGGTAGCGACATGATGCATTTTAAGTTCCGCTTCCCATAATGTTTTTGAAAATGAATGTATGTACAAAGGGAAATTACATATAGACAAACTAGATTCAAATAGATCTAGACTAAGTTATATAGAAAAAATGGAAAAATAGTCTCTTGTTTACTGGACAATTTAAAAATATTAGACGAGTAGACTGTTCTAATGGTAGACAACCTGCAATAAAGCGGTAACTAAAATATTCTAGACAATAATGGAATAATATATATTTTTACATAAATTTGATGCTCTTCAGGTGTTCAGGGCTCTTCTAGGTGTGGGGAAAACGTATAAACCGCATAGATTTTGTCTAATCACAGCAGTATGCAGCCGTGTATTTTTCGTATATGTTAATGATATTTTTATTTTACGTTGCTTTTAGAAAGCGGTCATCACCGTACGTCACAAGTGGGTAACGTCACCTCACAAATATGAGTGTGACTCACACAGAACCAACTTAAGCCTTATATAGTCGTTTGTGAACATGCCGTAGCAATCGATTGAAGAGGCAATCTTACTCAACTATACTATTTATACATATAATTTCGATATTAGTGTACTAGTCATGGTTCTTGAATTAAACTGGTTCACGTAATTCCGTTACCATGGCGACGGAGTACGTTGAATAGCAGTTATAAACTGGGTTTACAAAAGGGTTTTGTTCGACTCACTTAAAGCAAAACTTTACAGCCTTCCGATTATGTTCCTATTCAGACAGACCTCCAAAATGCCATAGTGAGTCGCCTGCACAGCTATCGGTTCTGAGCAGTTCTAGTCATAAGAAAAAAAGTAAGATTGCTTTATCAAGGTGCCTTTTAACATTCATCTTATGTTGAATAATTCGTAGAAGCCATACATCGTAGAGCGTATGCAGTTGCTTTCACTTCTACTTTAAGCTAGATCGAATGTCCATAAATTGCGTTTACACCGGTACTGAATAGCGAGCTCCCTTTTAGGGGTTCTTTTCCTTTGGGTCTAGTGATAAAGAAAAACGACGCTGATGTTTATAGATGCAAAACGCGGCCGGTCTCTGCTTTAAATCTCACGGACGCGTATAAATTCCGCATTGCACAATAAAGTGTTGAACGTAGACGCCTACGACGGCAGCCTAGGAAGAACTTGATTCGTGACTGGTAATACACGGTTGGCAGTAACGGAAAGCGAGAAGTACATGGTCGGCAATGGCATTGAGAAAAAAGCATTTGACATGGTTATCGTCAGTCAAGGCGGTCTTCCAACATTGCGACGCAGTCCACCCGAGGAAAAAAGAGATAATAGCCGACGAACAGATCTTGAGGGCGGTAATTTGAACAGCCAGGCCTCAAGCCATTGGTGCGCTTGTCGTCAAATCGCCAAAGATTCAGACCAAGAATTGGTAGAGATAAAAAAATAAGAAGAACGAATAAAGAATGAAGGTCATGTGTCGGCGATTGCGTTATAGAAATAGACAAATGACTAAGAGTTGTGGTGGGACAGAGTAGGGCTCAAGGGGTAGGGTTTAAAGCGAAGCTCAGGCCAGTGGCCGACGTTTCGCTCTTTTCCGCGTCCTTCGGTAGCGCTTTGGTGGCAGCGTTATCGCGAGCGTAATAGAACCGGGTATAGCGGGTTCCCTTTTCCCAATCTACCCCTCCACAATTTGGGCGGTACTGCAATTGCGGGTACTGCTGCGCATCAACATTGGCTCGTCTCCAAGAGAAAGTGAAACGAAGGCTCCGTCGTTCTCGCACGCGCCTCACCACTGTGACGGGAAAGATCAGCCGAGAGAGCTTTCGTTGAAACGGGCTGGCCTGAAAGTGGTGGATAGAGGGACCTTCGTTCCACCCGCTTCTACTTCGGTGGGATTCAGTCGGTTAAAGATTCCCTGTGGGGTCTCTGCGGCCAATGCCAGTGCCGCCCGTACCTCGAGCCGTGCTCGTGTATAAGTTGATTTTTAAATTGGTCGAAAGCAAAAGGAAAGAAGACAGAAGAAGGCTAGCAGACGGCTCTTACCGCACTGTTCACTTCGCTTCCGTTTTCACAAACGCTCAAGCGGCGTAAGCTAGTCGAATGTCTAGGGCAACGAGCCGATAAAACATGGCTAGACCGAACTTTATTTCACTCTTTCTTGGTGTACAGCATCCTGCTTTTTCTAGTTCCTTCGGTTATGCAGATGTACTCACTGATGGTGTTTTGATAGAAAAAAATATAACGATACTCGTTTCAGGAAAAAAATTCGATGTTGCCAAGTGTAAGCCAGCAAAAAGGATGATCTAAAGGTAGGTCCACTTTTAACATTCATAGAATCACGCTTTTAACATTTGCAGAATAATTTGTGCTTGAGCTTTTTCCAGTCTTCTCTTTTGATGGTAAACTGGAGTAATATAATCCACTCATAGTGAGAAAGATTTCAATTTTATAAATAAAACGTATGCAACGACTGCCCGTTGACTACGCGAAGATTCATTTGGACGCCAATTTTATTTATTCATCCCTTCATGGGTATTAAATTGGTCCTTAAAAAAGAACTTGTGTAAATCGGTCGTGAAAGCACGTTAAGTGTTTAACCACCCCAAAGAGTTCCTTATCTTTTGTATAAATGTCTACGGAGGACATGATTTTAGATGAAACTTTTGCGTACCTTATCACTTCGGCGGTTATTATTTTTAGGACTAACCCAAATAAAGTATCGCATACACACATGTCCATACATCACTTTAGGGATTGACTTGAAAATATGAATATTGAAGATGTTTGATTGATAGAGTTAGAAACGTGCACGACGCAAACTTAAAAGTCCTTATGATGATAAACACTTTTGATAGAAACACCCGGAAACTGCATTTTTCCCTCCTTGCTCAGCGTCACAACGAATACTTTTTTTATACTACAGAATAATCCACAAACCACTTGTTTCTCGTACCTTCGTAAAATCAAGCATATATTCGAATGAATATTACAATGGACATCACATATTTCCGAAAAAATGTTATGCCGGTTTTCCAATTAAAAAAAAAGGGTCAATTAAGTTCAATCATAAGTAATTCTATAAATGTTTGAGGTTATCTTGAGATCATTGCGGAGTGCTTCTATATAAGATGATTACTTGCCATAGCTATCCACAACTTTGCGTCGTGAACGGATTGAGTTACCCCTTCCGTAGCAACTAGTGGATTTTACGAGATAGGTAATCTGCTAATTTCCTCTGATAATGACAATGAAACTGCTATCATTTTAACTCTTTCAAACAGTGTAGCCGCCACCGAATTGCATCTTGGCTACGCAAGCTAGAGTTTAAAATAGGCTTGTTACCAACAGGATAGTTTATAGCGATCCTGATACGTATCGCGCAAGTTTCAAAAATTACCTGCAAATTTCCGTTGTTTGTTTGATCAGTGACGGTGGTTTACCCATCTGGCCCCTGTGGCATTCTTGAGCGTACCACAAGTTTGGAATAAGATATTCAAAAAGATGACTTGGTCGCAACTATCTGCACAAAACGTAGCTCAGGCTATGACAGAAATAATAAATTTGATTTATTATTTTTGCGCAAACTTAATTTTCGGTAAATGATTTTCTAAACAATGTTTGCTAGCTTTCTTGTCACGCAGGTTCCAGCGGTTGGGCAAATAGGCAGCAAGAGAACTTCCATCTTTTATAAAAGCTTACCGGATCTGACTTGTACGCTGACCTCTTCGACTGCTAATGTATTCCAGTTGAGAGAATAAACCACCCTGAAAATGACAAGTAAAACGCGAGTATCTTAGAAAATAGCATATGTGCCTAGTTATTTGTACCGCACTTGAATTTTTTACTCTATCAGAAGTATCGAGGCCACACTATGTCTTAAAATAACGTATTTATACATGTTAAATGTCCACTGTGCTACACTATATTTGCAAAAGTGAAAAATTTCTGAACTGATGGAACACGAATGCTTATTCTTTTGTATTATACACTTAACCATGTCTATTTTTCTAGTCGTTCCCGCGTGCCGCTTTAAGCCGTCATAGAGCGCCAAACGTAAATGAACGTTGCGAATTTTCTCATATAAAATTTTAATTACATGACATTAGTGAATAATTATGAATTGTTTAATGATATTTGCAGAAACAGCTGTCTATCCAGTCGACCTAAATTAGCCAGCAATAAAAAATTAAGTCTGTTATCAGTCATGCTAAATACTACAGTTTAGCTGTTACTATTTTTTCAGCGACTCGTTAAAACAAACGAAGTGACTAATTCAAACTTCTCAAACCGAGATTAGTACACACATCGGGGGCTTAGTTTAACAGTGCAGGTGATTGAAACGGTAAGCGCCTCTTCTTCTTCCATATGGATGATAGGCTTCACATCAAATTCGGAATTGAACAAAGTTGCCAGTGAGAAAACTTTCCAAATGCTTGCACAAAAATACGCGGCTTCATAGAGATCAAAACTACCGTCGAGAGCACTAAAGAAACATTGCGACCAATTTTGCCTCTTTTGCAAGTTTTGTTTGTGTCCGCTATCACGTTTGACCGGCAAAACGAAGATTGACGTAAGATATTTCCCAACACTGCCTGGCATTTGATTCATTTGATTCCCACTCACACAACCATCGCCGCTGTGTTTAGATGGGAAGAATGATTATAGAATAATATTATTTATCGACCTTGCAATAACTACATTCAGTAAGTATGGTAAATAATTGACTTTTCGTCCAGTTTGATTAGGTGTTTTTTTCATTTGAATTATTTAAGTAATTAGGCTTAATCATGAGTAACTCATTCGGCAGAAGCCGCGCGCATCATCGGCCGGCCAACCGTCGTAAAGATTATAGCGTTTGTTGGCGCGTCATATTACTTACTAATCTATAATCCATCATACAACACCAAAGTAAAAACTAGTAGTGAGAAATGTAAAACTAATACCTGTAGTCATTGGTCCATCGGTATCTTTGTCAAACAATAATCACACGTAAAAGCTTGCAGTTGAGACGACCGATTACGCCCGAGTTCAACATGTTGGTACCACTCTGCTTCAACTTACCGAAATATTATATAACCTAATAGTAACTAGTTCACCTCTTTATTTAAGTTCGAAAAGTGATAATGGGGTAGGAGCCCACAAAGCGTCTGTTTTTGTTACCCTATCGTTACATAGGTCACCACATATGTTTATATGCTGGTTAGCGTATAAACTCAAAAAATTTCGCTTAATTGCCTTATGACTTATTTCGACACTGGAGCGGCTAGATTGGTAACACCCGTATGGAATACAAACGCCTGCATATAATTAAGCGTGTACATATAGACGTAATCGGCCCAAACATAAACGTGTCACTGTGGGGCTGGTGCTGCTTTTCAATCATTTTTCGCTCCAAGTGCGCGTGAACAACGAAATTTGCAAAATTGCTGCAGTTTACATTAGAACTCGTTGGTACCTCTTGGTTCCCCTTGTTGTCGAGCTCAATGGCTTGACGCATCGCTTACGCCTTGCGACCGTGGGAAGCACGTGGGTGCGCAGGTTCGATCCCCGCCGTTGCCCATTTACATATTTATGAGATGATCCATTTTATGAAGTAATGTAAAAAACGCTACCGTGGAAATGTTGGTTGATGGTCAGCTCCAAAAATATGTTTTTTAGGTATGCTTTTGTTAGTGCTCTTACATTGGACGTGTGCAGTCTTGTTTCTCACATTCATCATCTGTTTTTGCAACATAGTTTCGCTTACCTAGCGTAGAGAGTTTATCCAAGTGCTACATTACAATATGCTTTCCTATGGGCTAATACAGCGAAAGGCCATAGATGGTGGCTGTCCTCCCCACTGCAAAAGACCCTTAGCCAGGGACAGCGTCCTTTCACACCAAATGTCTATTAATACCGTCTGGAATTCGGTCCATAGTTCCTAACAGAGGAAAAGTCTGCAATTGGGATTCGCAGCGTCAAAAGCTAAGCAGGTTCTATTGTACCACTCTGAGCACAAGCTAGGCATCATCAGCAAACCAACAATAAAATGGGGGCCGTTTAGACCAGTATGGGCGGTTAAGTCTCTTACTCACAGAAGATGCGCATTAAACATACGTCGCTCTATGATGTTTTGAAAATACGGCTATAAAGTAAACACTGTACTGGGGTCGTACTTTGTGGACGATGTAATTTTCAGTGACTTGAGTGATCAGCAACGATTGACGTGCAAGTTTGTAATAACATCGATCCTAAAATCGAAAAATGCTTTCTACAATGACTATTTCCAGCTCATCAATTTACAAATCATGCATTTGTCTAAAGGAAAAAATGTTGATGTTGTTGACAGAACTATAATTGCGGCTGACTATTTGGATCGAGAATATGAGAACGGCAGTATTTTTCACGAAGCCGAAATCATCACGGTTTTTTCTTTTTAAAGTTTGCGTTTGGGAAATGTACATGTAAGTTGTAATTTACTTAGCTACACACGTACTATAAATATATACCTGTTAATTTTAGTTAACGTCCTCCGCAGAAGGCCTGTGAAACCTAGCTTTTTGAAACGTTCGTACACTGTCTCATATATATATATATATATATATATCCATATGTACAGATATTTATATCATGGATCTATTGGGAGAATATTCTTTATGCACCTCACGCCCAGCACCCAAATAGTGCTCCCCACGCGTTGTTTCGGGCGGAACTGTCTGGGCTTCGTCTCTCTGACAGTGATAAACCGGAGAAAATTGCAGGGGAATGTTAATGAGTGAGCTACTGTTCACGGAGGACTATAGCCCAGGTAATTCGGTAATTGAATCATGGCGAAACAAATACGATGTTGCGGCTACGTGCGATTTCGAGGCCAGCGGCCGGAAAGCTCCTTCACGCCCTGATCTAAAAGCTCTGTGCTTTTGCATCCGATGTTTCGGCGGTGATATTGAGAGAAAAGCTTCTCCCGGGCCTTGTTACATGTTGTCTCCCCTACATACGACTCTTCATTTCCTCTTCTCCATAGAAGCTACCGCAGTGTCGGAACGCTGTTTCATGGTAGCTGGTCCCTTAGCGATTTATTCAATGAACTTGGTCAGGTTTCGTTTTCTTCACAAGTGGATATTCTAATCGAAACACATATAAGCGGATAAAGGTATAATTTGTATAAGATGCCATGTTACATGAAATTTGGTGTGCCTAAAAAATCAATTGTTACTTACCGTCGATATCTTAGAGACATAATCAACAAAAGAGGCAATCAGATACCAAAGAAAAAGTGGAGTTGAAGAGCATATTGCCCTCTAATATTTTTAGCATTCGACTAATATAGCCGTTTACTAATCAGCAAATAACAGAAATACATATTCTCATAAATTCATGACAGTAATATACGAACGCGTATTACACGGAATAAAAAGCTTTACGAAAGTTCGGGGGAGGTGATGTTCAGTGAGTAGTAATCTACAAGAAACCTAAGACAGATCCAGCCTAAGTGAAGATAACTCCCACACAACTGCGACTCTTTACGTTCCCGAAGAAACCGTCCGTATTTTTCTGGCTGTTTAAAAGCGTGTCAGAAGCCGGACAAACAGCTGTTGGCAGCATTACCAAAATGGCACATAATTGCACCCCGTTGCATTTTCATCGGTCCTTGCGATGACCTGATTTACGCGCTGATGATTTGTGTGCCAGTGTTAAATATACTGCCAATACGATGATTTCAATAGAACGCCTCTTTGCCCAGTCATTCCCCCAAGTTTTTTACAATAGCAATAGCTTTTGTTGGGTGAATGGTGGTCGATACATCATTATAGCTCGGGATAAGCGAGGAAACGGCATGAGACAACGTTGCAAATGGTTGTGATCCCCCAGTTCATTTGTTTGCATGTCTTCTTCTACATACGAGATATATCTGAATCAATGTATTGCTCTAGGGATCAATGTCATGCGTATTCGTATTATCATACGAAAATATTATCCCTATATCCGCTAGTCTCGTGTGCCTAGATTATGATCTGGTATACCGTCTACAGCAACGCTGAAGTATGTTGGGCCCGCTAAATGGCCCACCACTATTCGACGGTGCAGCAGATACCAGTAATAAATACGACAACCGTTACTGCGGTACCCGTTTACAAAATAAAGCAAGCGAGCATATAATTATGTTGTATATGTTACTTTAGGTCTGCTTTTTTCCCGACATGGTTTGTTATTTATTGTATGAGAAATTATTAATGCTGCGATAAACCTCCTCGATGGGCCTTCCCTATAGAGGAATTACAGCCAGTCATGAGTTTTTTCTAATTTTGCCAGTGGAAAGCAACGAATAGAAGTAATGCGTGAACGAACAGACTCTGCATGACTTGCATGATATGCCGTCAGCAGAATTCATTGCTAAGAGGAGTGTTCAACTAAAGAATTTCAGTGAGCGAAGTCAAAACGAACTATAAGCGAAGAATTCAATAATTTCTGTGTTGGTGCTATCGTATCCCGGTCGATCATCGTGAGTGGAAAACTTTCTGGATATATAATGCGCTCTGTAACTCTATTTGTTCAGCGTGCTGAACATTTAACAGGAATGCCTCGGGTTTAAGAATATTTTTGGCTACATTGCAAGCGCCATAATAATTTGCCACGTGTGCAAAGGGTTACCGCACATTTTGAACATGACGGCAGTTCGCTCTAGCAGATGAAAGCCAGCAATGACCTTTACAAAGTGAGCTTCACTCAGACACCAGCTTTTAGAGGCACGGACGACGGTCCATGATACCATCGTTTGCGAACAGCACGCGTGGTAATTCAGAGCACATTGCGAGCGGCTCGCATTTTAAACAACGGTTGAGTTTGCGTCGGACTTCCTAACGGTTGTCAGGGCATCGTATGACTGCCAGTGTGTGGCTGGCTGTAGATATAGCGGCAAGAAACTTCGTAATAACATGCGTTGCTCCAATAGAAAACTTTCTGTTAACTCGGAAGGCTGGTACAGCCTTTCACGTGAGATACTCATCCTCTTGGAACATCAAAAACCTAACGGAGAACTATAATAACGGATAGCTTCCTTAGCATATAATTTATGAGGTGTTCGATGAAAGTTTGTTTGATCTCGATAACAACAATGAATTGGTCCCAAGTTTGTTTTCACTCAGGGGATGGGAATTATTAAGATATGAACCGATCGAATTCATGAAAACGTCGAGATTTGTATGAAATAAGCACAGCCAAACGGTTACTCATGAGATACGAGACATAGGAACGTAAAGATTACGCGTTTTATATCCGTAATATCTCTTCGCATCGAATTTGAAATCTTAAACAGCGTCGCACTAGGCTCTGTTTTGGAAGGACCGATGCAAAGAAGGACTCGTGTTTAAGGCCAGTTCAGCATATACAATGATTTCAATGTTCGTTTTTCCTGTCTGCGGCAGCTATACTCATCTGTGTTTGAAAGCTAACGCGTAAAATGGCGACGGTTCGTTCAAGGGCCACAATGAGGGTCAGCGTTCGAAGAGCTAGCGTACACCGAAACTGCCACGCAATAGCATATCACCAATGGCCATGCACACATAAGTGGGGTTTAGGTTGTGAAGAACTGTTGCAGGCGGATGTCTAACATCCGTGCAGCTGCGCCATTGCATGGTATAAATGAGGTCGCTAACCCATATTGATATATATTAATATTGATCTATACCTTCTTCATACTCGTACCTGTATTGATGTGAGCGTATGCCTATGTTGTTTTCTGTATGAGGAGAGAATGGTGAGTTACAACATACGGTTCATGCACGAATGCGTGATTCAGAAAAAAATAATGCAGCAGAATATACCGTGTTTGCGACCTCGAAATGATAAATCAGTATAATAAATTACAGTAAACAACGCCTGATAGGGCATCCTTACAAGTTACTGAAAGCTGGATTAATGTGTTATTGTTTTTAGTCGTAGCAGAACTAAAGGTGGCAGGAATGTTATCATTTTATTTTGAAACGGGTAGTTCGATACCAAAGGGCTCCATAGTTTCCCTGCCCGTCAAACCAAACTCGTACTTGTGGTTTGAAGGGGACCCCATCAATGCTACTTGCTTATATATTCTTAAACGGGCTGCAAACTATCTGCTGCAATGCGGCGATTGCGGCGATTATACCTACCTTGCGGTTATAATTATTTCGGTCAGCCTTAATATGGCTTGGGGGTAGACGGGTATGTTTTAATGAAATCGATGCAATTGCATCAGAATTGTCTCGTGTGCGGCTGTGTGACAGTGACAATGCCTTAAGCGATAGCCGGCAATCGTGAGTACCTTGTCTACAAATACAAAACTAGTAGAAGTGATTTTATATAAACTGTTAGAATTGTCCTTAGAGTAAATTATCTACTTGTTATTTAGACATTGTAGTCGCCTCGGCTTGTAATCATACGTAATTGCGGGTTACCATTGGAGGACCCAAGTCGAAAAAATACGTGGTAAATAATGGATTCATTATGAGCATTTTCTGACGATAATCATGATTTATTCTAACAAGCTGCGTCAAGTAGCTCATTGCTCTGTCCTGATAATACCGACAGGGCGTAAACAAAGTGGCTAATGACGATTCTTATATATAACGAGAAGCAATAAATCGTTTAATTGCTTTGCTATGGAACTTCAAAGTGGATTATAAGAAATAATTTACTGATGGCTGCGGTAACCAACTCCATCAATGTAAGGACACGTGTCAGATCCAGGCATTAAAATGCTCAATTTCGAAGTAGGATCCAACGATGCATTAAATCAGTAAGCTTTTGCACTAATAATTTTTATCAACTACGTGATGCCGTCGTTTCCGAACATATTGGGACAGAATATCATGTTAGTTTGACCGTAACAGCTTTTATTGGTAGGCTGCCTGATTTTTGGCCGACCAATTGCACTTGTGCCCTGAAACTCATCCTTAGTAAAGATAAAGGAAATTGCTATTTATCACGTTTCGTGTATGTGGTTCAGCGGTAACAGGCCTTATAGGTTCTCACTGGTATCACCCCCTCTCGCGATCCATTCAGCAAACGAGTACAGATTTAGTCCTCTTCTAAGTTACATTCTTTGCAGACCGATCATAGTGACGAGTCCTATTATAAAACCGCAAGGCGCTTCTGGATCGCTTCGGACATTCTAAATATATAAAGCGTGGTTTTGAATTGAGATGACATTGCATTGTAGAAAATGTTTAAGGAAAAATCATTTTCGATTTGGCTCGATTTCGCTAAGTGGTCATCATTCGCATTACAGCTGCCTGATCTTGTCACCATCCATAGATTGGTCCTTTATGATCGGCACTACTTCTTTCCACGCGAGTTCCGCCTTGCGCTTGGGTTTTCAATTAATGTTCAGCATTGTTATTTGCGTTAATTAAGAAACTAGTTTTCCCGAGCTCAAAATAGCATTTGTACCATACTGAATACAGGAGATGACTTCTTCAAAAACCTGCTACTGATCGCATAAAAAGTCAAAGATTTACATTCTCTCCCTTTTTCCTGCGCTGCAATGACGATGATTGGCTTCATTCTATAGGCTTTATAGGATAGACTCTCAATCTCATTATGATTCCACTATCAGCTAAATCGGTCTTGCTTTGTAAGCCACCTTAATACTTCCTACCACCCCGCCTCCCATTTGGGAATCTACAAGCAGTCTCAAGTACTTTCTCCTCGTCTGCAGGTCTGGTCCGCTTCTATCAGTAGCCCTTCTCTATAAAAATGGTTGTCCTAGACACTCTGGCATCTCCGAGTGTCTACGAACTATCCCATTTGAAGGTGACGCTATCGGTCTTTCTTTCACTACCACAGCGACTGTCTCTCCAAATCACCTCTAATTCCACCCTTTCCTGATTTCTACTACTGTGGCTATTATTGGAGTCAAAGCATCTTTCAGTCGGACGTGTCCCCTAGTCAGCCAGGTAATGCCCAGTGTTCAGCCAGGGGAATCTCAAAGTGGTTTATCGATTTCCGATGAAATCCCACATCAGCGTCAACAATTCGGCTGTTATTCCCTGCTATACCGCTCCACATGGACCGCAGTGATCATCGTATCTTGGCAAACCGAGAAACTACCAAGAGAAGAAACAAAAATGGAGACCCAGCGAGCGGAACAACTGAGACGAGGGCAAGAGGCCAAACTTCTTCTTCCCAAGGTCTGTGGCTTTACAAATTTAACTGGCCACGTGGTAACAGGATTCGACAAAAAAGACAACACGCACAGTCCTGCAAGGGCCGGAAAGCAGGGTTACTGTATTTTACAATGCCACGTACAGTGCGTTTATAGCAAAAGGCTTTCTACAACGAAATGAGATCGCCATGTCTGACTGAAAATAACTATTAGAAGAATAATCTGCCAACTAAAATCAGACTATATTACGACGATCCGAAATACTCAAGCTGAAACGAAGTGGCAATGATGGGTAATGATTTCTAGTGCTAATAGACCACCACTGGCAACGTCTTAGGCAGTCTTTTCGACGCTTCGGGCATGAGTTGCTCTGTAGTTTCGCTCTGTAGTTTTCTAGAGGCCGTATACAAAGCGGAGATTTATAAAGCAATATGGCCCTCAAAATTGTAATCACGGACAACTATCGTTGCGAAAAGTTCCAAAGTTTTGAGATAGGCATAAAATGTAGATGTCTTCAGCGTCAGTTAGGAATGTAAGTGCACCAGATTCTCTATGCGAATATTGGAAGTCTTAACCAAAAATATGCATTGGCTGGTTATTGACTTCCGTAGTCTGTCCGATATGCATAGCTCGCATATTTTCGTGGTTTACTCTATGTAGGTTTTATGTAAATGCGCTCGTCTGGGACTAGCGAGGCGTTTGCCTGAAACGTCTGCACATGATTTCAAAATTCTTTGGAGAGACTGTCGACTGTCGAAATCAATTGTACAAGCGGTTTCTGTGGGGAGTGCCGAATAGCGAAGTATATATTTTGCGAAGACTTTCTGTACAGATGTCGTTCCGTTGCACATTTTCACAATGTTACGGGGTTCCGGTCGTCATGTCTTCCCTGGAATTTACTCTTCGCAACGCCCGGCGGATCCCCGTTAGTCGACATTCTGTCCGTTATTCGAGTTCTAGCAGCTTTTCTAAGGGTGCTATCATGGCTGGGCATTCAGATTGGTACCACACAGCTGCTGCATCCACTGCTGATACCACCTAAAAATAAAATATTTTGTAGGGCTGACCGTCAGCCTACGTTTAATGTTCGCGGTAGCGCTTTCTGCATCACTTCGTAAGACGGACCCCATAAATGTAAATGTGCGACGGCGGAGATCGAGCCCATGCACCGACGCGTCTCCTCCGGTCGCAAGGTGCAGACGAATGCCCCAAGCCACCGAGCTCGACTACTGACACCACCTGTCAAGTGGCAACCACCCACCACCATCGAGAAGAACGGAGCGGAGTGGAGTTCTGTCGTTGCCTTGATGGCTAGACCAAGCAAATATTGCCTGTAAATGTTCCTTAGAGTCTGGCTGTACCACTCTAGAATCACCGCGGAAGCACTATATGCTGAGGTCCCTGAACCACTTCCATGAAGTGGTTGTGAACAATTGTAGAAGGTTCTTCTAAACGATAAAATCTTAAAAAAGTAGCGTAACGTTAAGAAAACACTTACTGCTTACAACACCAGCAGCAAGCCCATAAAGACGTCAAATGTAAGGACCGTTTTCCTTGCCAATATGTTGCTAAAGGTGCAGTCATATATTATAACGGCACTTTTTTGCAAATATTGACACGTAATGGTCACATGATAACCTACTACGCATTCAGATCATCATTAGTTGCTGACCACGGGCATCATTGTCTTGGTGAATTCTACCTCATTCGCCCTACGCACGTACTATAGTATGTGTAAGTTTTACCTATAGAGTCATACATACAAGGTTGAAAGAGAGCCTACCTTTGAACAACTAACACTTCAAGGTGTAGGGTTAGCTAGAACAACAGTATTTTAACACATTTCAAGAGGTAGTGCCTTTTACATTTATGCGTTTACCATAATCCCGTTATCGAGAATCCTTTTTGTGGAGCTAAGGTGTGTTTAAGTCAAATAACAACTTTCCTTTTCTTTATACCTTGAAACAACCAAAATTACTGACACTCTTCTGCTTTGTTATTTTTCACCCAATATCTTATAATAATAATAATCGTTTTATAGGTGTCCAACTAGAGTATCATCTTTGCCTAAAGCCTGAGTCTATTCTGTATTACTGCTAAAGACGGCGCCTTTTCGCTAGCGTAGTTATTTCCCTCGTCCCTTTTGGTTGGTCGCTACAAGTTATATGTGCCTCGTTTAGCGTAATAGCATATATTAGTGAATCCTTTTATTGACTAAGTTTACGCAGCTTGCATTTAGAGTACGTCACATGAGTTTTTATTTGATTTGAAGAGGATTCGTGAAGAACTAATTTTGTAGTTGAACGCTAAACTGGGTTGACAGACTCCACAGGCTTCGTAGAAGTTCTTCGTAGTTTAAAGTCCTAACTGTACTCCTTTTTCTTATTTGTACTTCAACGCCTTAATTCCTATTATCTTGAATTTTCAATGGATAAAGACATAGGTTTGCTAATCTTTTGTTGATTTTCGGCGTCAAATAATACTCTTGTTTCTAAATTGAATGTTACTACTTCGACTGGAAAATCTTATCGAGTCGTTATCTGGACTCTTCTAAGGAACCGTGGAGAAAATATTGTCAACGTTTTGTCTGTTAGTTTAAAGTTACTCGGTATTTCAACGCCATACATATACATACGCGTGCAAAAGCATGCCGAAGCTCAGAAAGGCGCTAAAGGAAGAAAAAAATATAATTATTGTATTGATGTGCTAGAATGACTGTGGACGCCAAGCGGTCGGCGTCTGACGCTTTCATCGTTGTTGTCGCCTGGTATATTTCCCTCTCGTCTTCCGTCGGGAACGGGACTGAAGAAAATGAGCGGCCAGAAGGCAAACCTACGATGAAATGCAGGATAGATGCAACTAAGAGGGTATCCCCTTTTAGAGTGTCGGGAACATGCAGGGGTACAGGCCCTGAGGAACAGGCGGATCTGCAGTTCTTCCCAATCTTCTTCTTCGCTTCTCCATGTGATGGCGTAGCGGCATCACTAAACCTCAAATTGGCAAAAATTGAAATGTATCGACGTGGAAAAGCCTGTTGCTATTGCCTGTCTGTCCGCAACCTGCAAGTCCACATCATTCGTTGGGCATTCTTAAGTGCGTGGGCTGTGGATGGACGCCATGTGTGTTGGGTTTCTTTTCTTTGCTGTCTTTAGTTCTTTTACGCGGAACGCTGTCGGCCGAAACGACCGACAAATACGAGGCGCAAAAAAGAAAGTGAAGCGACCAGAGGGGACAACGGAAGCTATCCGCCATTACTCTCTATCTATTAGAAAAAAACTGGGATGAAGGACCACGAGAAGGAAAAATGTCCCAGCAGCAACCGGTGCTATCTTCTCATTGCAGGTTCTGCACAGATGGCCAGATCACAGTGATCGAGAGGAATACTTACTGTATAGACTAGAGTTTTGAATGTCAGAACAGAAACTCTGGTGTAATGGAAAAATCTTGACGAATGCTTGGTGCTCCAAGGAGGCCGAAGTAAAATGATATTGCAGCAAGCTCGGAACAGTGAGTATTTTAAAAAAAGAAAATCATCTTCCTGGCTATCATTTCTGTTGAAAGTTAGAAATGCGACATTTGTGGCAATAATTTTGGGCATAGCTATTTTTATCATTACCGGTGCTCAAAGTTAGCGAAAAGGGGTTCGACGCATAGAAAGTGTATCGAATATGTGTACATGTTGTGCCATCGGCTATGATGGTCTACCACGTCGGAATTGGTTAATCGACTCAAGATAATTGCTTAATTGCCATAATTATATTTTGGGACGGCTAAAATGGCGTGGCATAAAAAATCTGTAAATGGTCTAGTGCCTCTCATTGTGCTTCTCTTCGGAAACCTAGCTACATCCGTCCTCGTTTGAAGTTAACACGAATCGTAGACGTGTGTTCTAAGTATGTTTATTGGATGTAGTAGTTGGCTCGAGTATATTATGCAAAAATATTATATTGCCCCAGAAGAGCCCCGCTTAGTTAGTAGTATCAGGTTTATTTCAAAAGCACAATGACGGCCTAACAACATGGTGCTCATTTTATGAGCAAGAGAATAGAGATTTAGCATTAAAAATGTAACATCGCCAGCAAATACTTTAATGGTGAATCATAACTACGAGATTAGCAACTGTATTACACCAGCCAAGCTTTAAAAAAAATATTGACATGGCTTCACACAATATGAACCTATAGATATTCGTGAACGAATTGAAATGATCATATCGTATATTCGTAATCTAAGTTACCTTTTTGACTACCTTGTTTAGAAAACAAGGCTCATTTAAACAGCCAGGTACTCTCAGACAGTAAGCAAGGGCCTTGATCGTTTGGTCAAAAGATAACCCTGACTTCGCAAATCCTCTGCCGTACAGCTTTCCGCTAAGATGGAGATTGTCGAGGACTTACTCGTTAGCGTGCCAGTGGAGCGTCCGGCCTCACTTAAGGCCTACTATGCACAGAAGCAGGTTTTTTTTGAGGGCCAAAAAGAGGAGAATCTGTTCTCGTGTCTGTGTCCCCCATAATTTCCCCCTCAACATTTTCCTGCGTCATGTCGTGCGTCACGCGCACTCGAGTGTTCAAAGCGTACACAACCTTCTCGCACCGCAATGCCCACCTGATAGTAAAACAGGTAGCTGAGCTGGACAGCGATGACCGTATGGAGCCCATATTAAGCCGATAGTATCGTCTAAAGTTCGAGTAGCCATTTTGCCAAACGCACATTTGATGTTCATCGCATAGTAAAGCGAGAGGTTCTGGTGCAGGTTTCCCCAACCGTTTTTGCGCAGTAAAAACCGAATACTGCAGTGCCGCGTGCTTAAAATAATTAAATTCTGCGCCTTGTTCCGCTGGCCAGCGACCAGATTGCATATTTTGATTTAGTTTGTGATTTCTCAAAAAATTTTCGTCGTATCAGGATTGCATAACTATTAACGTTTACAGCTCGTTCATGCAACTGAAGCTTAATAGAAGTATTTCTCACATTACTTATGAAACATTTTACATATTTACACATTACTTAGAAAAGCTATTGTTGTAATACACGAGGGACTCACATATGCGTAAAAAGTTCCTCCAAAGAAATTTGAAATACTACAGCTATAAAAATTTGTATAAACTTATCGATCCACTTTTTACTAGATGATCGGACACTCCTTATAGCAAAACATATATCATTCTAATACAATTTAGGATGATTTGAGATTGCACAGGTATAGCTACTGTGAGTTGTAGACCTAGAATGACAAAATTATTCATCTCAAGGTATAGTACTGTTTATTCTAATCTAGTTGTTTTCCAGATTAAATATATAACAATATTAAATAAGCGTTATTGCTTGCTGAAACGTACATTTTGGTTAGGAAAAGCCTCACATGTGTATAGTAATGAGAGAGATTAATATAAATATTAGGCCTCTGTGAATATATTCAAGCGACCGCACACTATTAATACTTACGTTAAGGTAACCGTCTCGGGAATTTTGCTTCTGTTTGATTCGTCTCCGTTGGCTGGCGTGTCAATATCGGGTCTCCAGTGCAAATTGAAGCCTCTAGTTTGAAGTCCTCCGTAAAGGGGGCTTTCGTTGTGCGGCCTTTGTCCCCCATGGAGAACCATTACCACACCGCCCTGACCTCCACACTGGCTAGTCACCTTAAATATAGCACCACACACGAGAACAAACAAGGGGGTCCGTAAAGCGAACGTCTAATTATGAATTCTTGGAGATCAACGGTGACCCAGATGCTGATCGTACGCCGAAATAATAGAGCTATCGTCAAGGTGTAGCTTAGTATGATCTATGCAAACCGCTTGATAGTATATCCTTTCTGCAGGAAATCTTCGATAAAAAAATTTTGTCCCAACAAAATCTAATTGGTACACATTGTCAATAACCATGTTATAATGTTATTCAGAGCAATTTGAAACTTCCAATATGGATAATTGGGCTTCGTCGTAACATATAGTGATTACAGCCTGCTAACGCCACCACAACAATTCTATTAATCTAAAAAGAATACCTCTGATACCTCTCGGCTATTATTACGGCAGTTCTACTTGGGTTGACAACAGAAAGGATATCCCAAACTTCTTCTGGCTTTGTCTAGCGCTGGGATCTTAGCTTTTTCTTGTTCGTCTTCTGTTTCTTCTGGATAGCTGCTCGATTAAACTCGAGCTCCAATGACGAGGTACGTTGTCTCGGTGAGGGAGTGCCCGCTGTTCAAATCCATACCAGGAAAATAGATGACATGACCCTTCAATAGATCCTACCGGTCTACTTGAGAGACGATTGTCTATATGAGTTACTACTGCTAAATTGCATATTGTTCCGAGCTGAACTTTATTCTTTGGCGTTTGAACTGATCTTCTCTATTCAATATGTGCCACTGCGCCTTTGCCAAGTGACTTGCGTGGTAGGTTGTCAGTAACTATTGGACTGAATCCGAATTGATTTCTTTTAGTGAAGTGCAAAGACCGACTATACTTTACTTACGTTAACCTTTGGCTCGTATCTACCTAGTGCATTCTATACTCACCGCTACTTCTACAAAATTCTACATCTTGATATTACACGCAAGATAGTGTTAAATACGGCAATATTAGATCCGAACAATTAGATTCAGGCAGTATGAAAAGTAAAATATGTTTTGCTTTTGTTGGCACGTAAAGGACGTCGCTCCCGAGCCCTCTTTCGTATAATTGAAGTAGTGAACCTTCTCGTAAGATTTCAAAAAGTTGTATGATACAACGACGGCTGGGAGGAAACTCAAAAGTACATTGTTCAAGTTTTTTTTTATAGCAATACAAATTCTTCGACGGCTGTTGTTGAAAGACATGTGGCGCAACGCTCTATACGTGCTGTAGTCGTATGTGGAATTTCATTCCACTTGGATATGCAGATATCCTAGAAAATAATATTTTTAAGATGCAAATAACAAAAGAAAACTTCGCTAGATTGCAGATAAGTTATACGGCGTGAAATACTCAATTTGATGTATCCACTATCAAACGCAAAACGGCAGTAATTTCTTGCATTTGCAACGTCTATAGTCCGTTCCTATGATGTCATCTCCCAAGACAATTGAGGCACACATAGAGTAAAATTAACCTCTGAACTGTGGAATAATTCATAGGTTTGCAGAGAAATAGGCAATGCTCACCGTTTATCATACCCTATTGTCTTCGTATGTATCATGCAGACATTCTGGTATCAAACAATCGAGTCGAATACTCATATGTGGAACGAAATTAAGACGAGGGCAGAACTGAGGATAGCAGCAAGCACTGCACCCTGTGCGCTGGCCTAGTTCTGAAGGGTACGCCAACAGCATATAAACTACTTCCGACCTAGTCCGTTTTCGTTCTCCTCGCACGTTCTACCAGGAATTCATATTGAATGTCAAAACGTCGGCTGTACCTATGTAGAGAAAGGTTAAGATATAGTGACCAAACGAAAAAAGAAGGACTTTTTCGAGTGCAAACGAATCTACCGACGTTAGCACACGCTGGGACAAACAAACGCAGTCTAGCCGTGGCTCATTTCTCTGCTATTTGCGTAACTTCACGACAGCGGACGCCGCTCTTACAGCGACAGCAGTAGCCAACTCGCTAGCCACCGCCGAGCTAGTAAAGAGCACTCGCGCTTTTCCAACCTGCAAGCCCCGTTCACTCCCTTTGGTCGTCCGAAGTACTGAATGAGAGCCCGCTGTACCGCCAACATCGTCCCGGCTACACCACACTCCGAAGTAAGTCATTGTGATTAATGGTAGGTAGGACCCTGGACAGTAGTCATAGAGTCCCCTGCTACAACCCTTCAGCATCCAGTCGGTTTTTGGGGCCCCTTTCGCCCACGATTCATGGAAGTGACACAGACCCAGCAGTATTACTAGCGGTACCTGTTGGTATAGAGAGACAAACAGGATCGTCGCGGTAGCAGAATTTCGTCCACTTCCGCCGTCACCACACCGACAGAACGTGTAATGCCACTAAGACTTAATAGAAACTAAGAGATTTGAGACTCACCGATAGCGCAAAGCAGGCAGGCTGTGTTGCGTGCAATGGCGCTTCCTAAGCGTACAGCCGAGCTGCAAAAACACAGTACTGGGTGCATATGTCGATACACATGTATGGGGTATGAACCAGCCAAACACCCAAGTCTGATTAACATACGGTAGAGCGGAGATATGAAGGCCGTTACCCCTTTTCCATGGCATAGATGAAGCAAAACGCAGCAGGCGTAGACACCGATTAGACGACGTTAAATAATAATAATAATAATAATAATAATAATAATAATAATAATAATAATAATAATAATAATAAGATGCGATGCAGATATAAGTAGTAACTAACTGATGCTAAATAAATAAACTAGGGCTTAACTAATCAAAATCTACGTTGACGATTTACCGTCTATATACGTACATACACACGCACGTATATATATGTATATATAATAATTTGCGAGCGTCATCAATACACAATGAAAGCATGGACTCACTAGACAATGAACGATCGCTGGTCTTACTCATGATAGGAAAAACGATTTTGCTCAAAGTGATCTCACTACTTCATCGATACCACTACATGATCTGGTTACGCTATATTACCACCAGAATCCTGTATCCAATATATATATATATATATACATATATATATATA